>JASDQU010754971.1:22519-40001 GCA_032191745.1 Picea mariana | reverse complement strand
GTGGGGCCGACCTGTACCCTTTACATCACAAATAGGGTTACAAGTAAGTCTGACTCTTGGACAATATAGCAAGGGATCTCATACACCACTAGTGCTCAGCCACTAGGAGCACATCCATATATGCTCAACCACAAGGATGTCCACATCTCTATCTGCGTCTCACAGGAGAATCACACTCATTAATGCTCAGCCACTAGGATCGCGTTCACCTATGCTTAGCCACAGGCACATCCAACTCAGCAGATCGCTTTCTCACTGCGTCTCACAGGAGAATCACACTCACTAGTGCTCAGCCACTAGGATCACGTTCACATGTGCTCAGCCACAAGCACATCCAACTCAACAAATCGCTTTCTCACTGCGTCTCACAGGAGAATCATCTGAAGTATCACATCATTTCAACTCTCTGCACAGAAGAGACTAGTACGTCGTTTCATCTCTGTCTCAGAAAGAATGACACACCCAACTCATGGGCTTCCCCACACAGGGGCACACAACATTCCATCTCTGTCTCAGAGAGGAACCACACACCCAGCTCATGGGCTTCCCTACATAGGGGCACACAACATTCCATCTCCGTCTCAGAGAGGAACCACACATGGGCTTCATCATCCCACACAGGGGCACAACGTTCCATCTCCGTCTTAGAGAGGAACCACACACACATCTCATGGGCACACCCAACTCATGGGCTTCCTCACCCCACACAGGGGCACAAAACGTTCCATCTTCGTCTCAGAGAGGAACAACACACCCATCTCATGGGCACACCCAACTCATGGGCTTCCTCACAGGATGACTCACTAAGTCTGTGTCCTGGAGGATGTCTCACACAGCTGTAATCATCAACACTCCCTCTCAGCTAGGGAGGCAGTCTCCATCAGGCCAAGTCTCGCACAGAAATACTCGAACTTCATCTTGGTTGTAGTCATCAACACTCCTTCTCAGCTAGGGAGGTATTCTTCACCAGGGTAAGTCTCTCACGGAAGTACTCGAACTTCATTTTGGCAATAATCATCAACAACATCCTTCTATATTCTCTTATTTTTAGCAGTTGAGTCTAAAAAATGTATTTCATGCAAGCATGACTTAGACTAGGAGTAATCTCATAAATAGATTAGGGTTTTGATCTTGTCTAAAACTATAAACACGGGTCAGGATAAAGAGTTCAAGAACACACATGAACAAATGAGTAGGTTGAACCACTGAGAGATAGTGAGAGCAGACAACCAAGAATGAGGCATTTCCAAGCAACACGCAATTCAAGACAATAGTCCATATAAGCATACAAAAGTCTGTATAATTGTACGAACACTACCATACATATCCATACAATGGTATAGACAAGTCGTACAAACTGTCTTGCAAGTCATACAATAGTTTTCTGTTGTTTCTGTTATTTCATACTTGTTGGAAGACGTAAGTGGGATGTGATTGGTTCTAATGCGGATCCCATTTATGATATGGAAGGACATTTCCAAGTGTTGCCTCTACAACTATCATATGAGGTTACTAATAATTCTGGCATCTGGGAACAAGGAAATGATATAGTTACAGACATCTCCAAGGGTGACCTAGTTCTATTTTCTCCTGATGATTTTCGGTCATACCTTGAAGATTTCGATGAGTACTCCTTTGAGCACTTGGATTTATTTTATGAAGAAGATTATCAACCACCGTTGTGCTCAGATCTTGATAGAGGTGAGGACATTGCTTGCCCAAAGCAGAGTACTTGGGACAAGGTTCTCCAGCCCCCTTCGATTACTTTACCTCGCTATATCATTAAAGGTGTAGTTGGGAAACATGTCCCTTGTTTTGAGTTTTATCCTGGGCAAAGCCTTCTTTTAGAATCCAAGGGTAGGCTGAATACCTTAAAAAGAAGTTTATTATCTCAGTCTTTTAGCCTTCCCTTAAGAAATTGTCAGTCATCCTCTAGGTTCTTACTAGTCCTTTCCCAGACCTCAGGATTTGATGACGTCCAAGGTAGCCAACTTTCAGACTCTTTGAGTCGATATTTTGAACCTTTGATTCTTCATGATCCCTTTCTGAGATGGATTGAGCATTGTCCTAGGAGTGTGAATTGGCATAATTTTGTCCCTCCCTCTTGCCTCCATGAGCTAGACTTTACGATTTTCGATGATACAATACATTTTCTAACTCATGTTGTTTTTGTGCTTGACTTATCATTGTTTTGGTTTATGATGATACAATACATTTTCCTCCCTCTTGTCTTTAGTTCACTTACTATTATTTATTTCCTTCAATATTGTTGTTGCAAAAGTGACTCCATTAACCCTAAAGGCACTAGTTTATACCTTGCGTTTGATTGATTGATGAAAAAATCCCTCAAACCATCTACTTCAAGCTCTTTGCTAACCATTCATAACCCTAGATTAGACTAACTTACTAACATTCTTCTTGTTGTTACAAAAGTAAGCTACAGCCATATATTACAGCAGTAAAAGCTCCTAAAAGCAAGTGTCGCCTTCTTTACTTCTGACAAATGCTAGCATATTGCCAATTCTAGGTTATCATTTTGGGTCATTATTGAATCTTGTTTAAGGCATGATTGTGAAGCTATCATTATACATACATTGTTGTTATAAATTTATGTTTGCTTCATCTATTATATCAGCTTATTGCTTTTATTGAAAGTCCAAGGTTTTACGAAGCACTAATATCAATTGTTACTTGCAAATAGTGTTTTCTTGTTGTCTTGTTCTGGGAAGGTACACTCAAACAAATCTTTGCTTCATCTTATTAAACCTTTGGTACTTTTTGATCAATGTGACTTGTGAGAGGGGAAGAACTTTTCTTGATACTATTACCTTTGCCTTCTCAAACCCCCAGGTCACCGGGGACGTCTCCCCTGGTATTTCACCCCTAAAGAGAAAGAGGTGTCTTATTTAGGTGACAGTGATAGGAAAACCTCCTGTTACACCAATTTATTGTTCACTTGCCTTTGGCTTTTGGGCAAGTACAAATTGCGCGATAACATTTTGGTGCCGTTGTCGGGGAACATTGAGTCAATATTCCTCAACGACACTTTTTCGGTAAGCCTTTCCCTCAAAGCCTTTTATCTTCTGAAGCTTACCTAGCGACTCCATTGAGGGTGATCCCCTTATTCCTTTGATAGTTTCAAGAAAATTATCTGGCGACTCCACTAACCTTTTCCAAGGTGCCATATTACTCTCTATTTTGTGATATTTCCAAGTTATGGGATCATGGCGCCCTGGGAACAAGTGTATCCGACTATTGATTTCAAAAGTTTTCAAGGATACCCGCATTGTTTTGATACAAAATGGTTAAACAACTCTCCAAGATTTGGAGGCCTCCCAATTACTCACATTGTAGAATTCTTGAAGTATATAAGTGAGATAGAATTGGGAGGGGAGGATGTTCTGGTAATATTATTCATACTTTCTTTGCCATCTTTTTTGCAAGATTGGTTTAAGAGTTGTTGCGAAGATAGGGGTATATCATCTTTCGTAGACCGCATCAGTAGGTTTTTCGAGTTTGTGAAACCACAATGCCTGATATATGAAGATGCCCTTAAGAATCTCGCAGTAGCCCTAGAGAATGAAGGATTCACCACTGAGATTGTGGAAGATCTCAGGGATGTGTACCATACTCAATACCAAGAACCCTCTGATATAGAAGGAGAAATTTATGAAGAAAATTGTCAACCCCTTGAAGAGGAGCAAGATTTTTCCCATGATTCGATAGAATGCAGTGAAGATTTAACTACAAAAGTGAATTATGAGGATGAAGCGCTAGTAACCGCTCCTTCGTCCGATGAAGCTCTCCAAGATCCTATCTTTTCTGCACAAGATGAAGAGAATGAGGTGAGTCATTTTCCTTTCCAGTTTCTTGATGACACTTTGCTCTATGATTCAGAAGGTGAAGAAGTAAAGGAACCCTTGGAAGAGCGAGTTCCTTCTTTTGAAGACAAAGAGATGAGTCTCGTTGATGACACGGTAAGTTATTTCCCTTTCCAATATTTTGATGATGCTTTGTTTTATTATTTGGAAAGTGAAGAAGTACTAGAGGAGCCCTTGGATGCATTAAATCGTTCATGTTATGATAAAGGTAGTGACATTGTTGATAATATTAATGAGTTCATACGTGTTGGAAGACATAAGTGGGATGTGATTGGTTCTAATGAGGATCCGATTTATGATATGGAAGGACATTTCCAAGTGTTTCCTCTACAACTATCATATGAGGTTACTAATGATTCTGACATCTAGCAACAAGGAAATGATATAGTTACATACATCTCCAAGGGTGACCTAGTTCTATTTTCTCCTGATGATTTTCGGTCATACCTTGAAGATTTCGATGAGTACTCCTTTGAGCACTTGGATTTATTTTAGGAAGAAGATTACCAACCACCGTTGTGCTCAGATCTTGATAGAGGTGAGGACATTGCTTGCCCAAAGCAGAGTACTTGTGACAAGGTTCTCCAACCCCCTTCGATTACTTTACCTCGCTATATCATTAAGGGTGTAGTTGAGAAACATGTCCCTTGTTTTGATTTTTATCTTGGGCAAAGACTTCTTTTAGAATCCAAGGGTAGGTTGAATACGTTAAAAAGAAGTTTATTATCTCAATCTTTCAACCTTCCCTTAAGAAATTGTCAGTCATCCTCTAGGTTCTTACTAGTCATTTCCCAGACCTCGGGATTTGATGACGTCCAAGGTAGCCAACTTTCAGACTCTTTGAGTCGATCTTTTGAACCTTTGATTCTTCACGATCCCTTTCTGAGATGGATTGAGCATTATCCTAGGAGTGTGAATTGGCATAATTTTGTCCCTCCCTCCCGCCTCCATGAGCTAGACTTTACGATTTCCGATGATACAATACATTTTCTAACTCATTTTGTTTTTGTGCTTGACTTATCATTGTTTTGGTTTATGATGAAGCACATAGGCAGGTATTATGATACATTGCTAGAATGGTTTCACTGGATATTTGACTACAGCTAACATTCAACCAATAGGTAAGTAGAGGTAAGTAGGTAGGTATTTTGCATTCATTGTATATACCATATGCATTTCATGCTAGAGTAGTTGTATTTCCATTTGTACATATGATTGCTTACTTGTATTTTATTTTATCATATATGAGCCAGGGGTGATATCACCACCCCAAATGATTACTGATCGCTTCTATTGAGATTTAGCAGGTCACAAGTCATACCAGAGATGTTGAGCAGCTGAGGTTCTCATGCGCTCTACAGTGAGCACATGTCCCCGAGTTGGAGCCAGATGTTATCCCCTATCCTAGGGATAACTAAGGAGATTATGTCTCGAGGCCCACAGGTCCTAGACAAGTGCTCAAAGACGTTATGATTGACATTGCTATGATCCCTATGACTTATGAGCCCATGGAGGGCGTACTTGTTGCTGCTGCAGGACCATGCCCGACGGACAGATACATATGGGGAGATGATTAGCTCGGACCTCCATAGGGATAAAATCCCACCAGATGGATGTTGCGACCCCAGCCAGGGGCAAAGAGAGACCGGAGGCTTTCACCAGAGAAAGGGGAGGACGTTCCACCAAAGGCACTTTGACAGGCCTGGACCCAGGGGGGCTTGCCCTCCCACCATGATGTTGGCCCTTGAAGGCCCCTGATGTCATCATTAAGAGCCTTGACGCCATCTAGTTGACGTATCCAGCATGAGGACGGCTTTGGCTGGCACATGTGGCAGTTCCTGAGGGGTTTTGAGCCCCAACGTATCACTTGGAGGGCTAGCGTTCCAGCAAGGAGGCTAACGTCACCCTAGGAGGGGCATGACGAATTTAGAGTTTTATTTGACAATTTTATGTGAAATTGGATTTTTCATGTAAACTGGCCATGTCAGCCTTTTTTGACCTAATTTGTAATTAAAGGTCATTTGTATTATATAAATAAGAGATCAAACTCTCATTTTTATTCATCATCTTTCACTCACACAAGTGTGAGGTCTGAAATTCGGCCTCTTTAAAGGCTTATTGGCTTAAATTAAGTGGTGCGCAACTCTTGGAGGAGGCTTCTTTTGGTGTATTTTGGCATTTTCATGGTGGAAAGTCTTCAATTAGGGCGTGTTACTAGATTATTCTTGGTGAATGTAAGTGAAAATTTGCAATTCTTCTTTCTTTGAATGGTTATGGTATCTTTTACTTTGCATTTACTAAGATTATGAAATTGCTAGTGTGAAACCCTAGGAGAATAAGCACATGTTATTGTCCTTCTTTCAATAGCTATCCACCTACTTGATTTTGCTAGAAGACACCTCCATTGAAGCAAATGCTAGAGCCCTACCTTTGTAGCACTCTAACACCATTACTTCATTAAGCTTTTATTTATCTCAAGCTTGAGCTAAAAAAGAAGGAAAACCGCTAGGGCCTAGGGTTACCTACTTCCTAGTAGTCGTTTTCCTTCTATGGTTTTGGATGATTGAGGCCTTGGGTTACCAACACCTCAACCATCCTCCCTCTTGTCTTTAGTTCACTTACTATCATTTATTTCCTTCAAGATTGTTGTTGCAAAAGTGACTCCATTAACCCTAAAGGCACTAGTTTATACCTTGAATTTGATTGATTGATGAAAACAACCCTCAAACTATCTACTTCAAGCTCTTTGCTAACCATTCCTAACCCTATATTAGACTAACTTACTAACATTCTTGCTGCTGTTACAAAATTAAGCTACAGCCATATATTACAGTAGTAAAAGTTCCTAAAAGCAAGTGTTGCCTTCTTTACTTCTGACAAATGCTAGCATATTGCCAATTCTAGGTTATCATTTTGGGTCATTATTGAAGCTTGTTTAGGGCACGATTGTGAAGCTATCATTATACATACATTGTTGTTATAAATTTTTGTTTGCTTCATCTTGTATATCAGCTTATTGCTTTTATTGAAAGTCCAAGGTTTTACGAAGCACTAATATCAATTGTTACTTGCAAATAGTGTTTTCTTGTTGTCTTGTTCTGGGCAGGTACACTCAAACAAATCTTTGCTTCATCTTATTAAACCTTTGGGACTGTCTGATCAGTGTGACTTGTGAGAGAGGAAGAACTTTTCTTTATAGTATTACCTTTGCCTTCTCAAACCCCCAGGTCACCGGGGACGTCTCCCCTGGGCTTTCACCCCTAAAGAGAAAGAGGTGCCTTATTTAGGTAATAGTGATAGGGAAACCTCTTGTTACGCCAATTTATTGTTCACTTGCCTTTGAATTTTGGGCAAGTACAAATTGCACAATAACAAGCCCATGTAAAGTTTGTCAAACAATCAATGGAATATGAAGAAGAGTTAACAATGGAATATGATATTTCTTCAATTTTTTATGTTGTAGGTGTATATCATTCCTATGAAGGTGGCTTGATGGAGGAAGATGAAAAAGTGATCAAATGCAAAAAATGGTTACCAAAAGAAATTAAAGAAGTGATGGATACGAAAACCCCTAGTATCAAAATTTGTGATATATAAACGTGTTTGGTGAAATAGAAAATAATGGCCTTATGAAAAAAGCATGTGAATTTCAACAGTAGAATTTTAAGAAGTTGTGAACAAAAGCATTTGTAGGTTGGCCATATAGAGAGAGAATCCTTGGAAATTTTCCAACAATTCAAGATTAATGTAGGAGCATCTACAAAGTTTAACATTACGAAGAAGAATGTGTTATCGCACAATTTGTACTTGCCCAAAACCTAAGGCAAGTGGATACAAAATTGGCGTAACTGGGAGTGACCTATCACTTTCACCTTAATAGGAAACCCCTTTCTATTTAGGAGTATGTCAAGAATACCCCAAGGGAGACATCCCTAGTGACCTGAGGGTTTGAGAAGGCTAGGGCCAAAGTGTAAGAAAGTTCCCCCCTCTCACAAGTGAATCAGATTCAAAGGGTTCTTTATGTCTTATAGAGATGAAGCAAATGAGTAATGTTGTGTACCTACCTGCCCAGAACAAGACAACAAAATAGAAAAGGGGCACTTTTCAAGTACCAAAATGATATTAGTGCTTCATAAGACAATGAACTCTTAAGAAATATACTAGTTGATATAGAATTGCAGTAGTATAACAGTTTATAACAGCAATAAAAAAATTGTAACAGCCACAATGATTATGCTCCAAAATGCTTAAGAAAAGACTAAAAACAATAGTGTTAGCTAGGTAAACTGACATTAGATAGTCACAAGCAGATTTGGTAATGTTTAGCTAGCAATGTATGTCACTTTTAAGGTTAGTTTGTTGTTATTAGTTGGTTGTAGCAATCTTTTGCAACAACAACAAGTTGGTTAGTGATTTAGGCTAATCTAAGGTTAGTAGGAGTTAGTGGATGTTCCAGAGAAGATGCTTGAAAGTAGTTTGATCAATCAATCACTTGTAGTGGGTAGACTAGTGCCTTTCTAGGGTAATGGAGTCAATGATGGCAGAAGCAACTCTTAGAGGAAAATAGCAATGATAATACTTAGTCAAAGGAGATGGATAGGATGAGAGAGGTGTTGGTAGCCCAAGGCCTCAAACATCCAAGTCCTAGAGATAATTGCTAGAAAGTAATGAAAATTAGGCCCTGGCGATTTCTCTTTTCCTTTGACAATTTGAAATAAAATATGCAATAGGCAATGAGGTAGGGTTATTAGAGTGCTACAATGGTAGGGCTCTAGTATCTACTTCTAGATAGGTGCGTTTCAAGAAATCTTAGCAAGTGGAAAATTATAGAGAAAAAGATAATAACATGTCTTTCTCCGAGGGTTTCAAGCAAGCAATTTCATAATCTTTGACATGAAACAAGTAAATTCACCATAAGAATTCATTCACAATAAAGAAATGCATATTTTCTACTTACTTCACCAAGAATAATCAAGCCAAACCCTAGTTGAAGATCCTCCACAATGAAAATTTGCTAAAATAAACCAAGATTTGCCTCCCCAAAAGTTGCACACCACTTAGTTTCAGCCAATAACCCTTAAAAAGGGCCGAATTTTAGACCTCACACTTGTGCGATCGATGAATGATTGAAAAATGAGAGTTTTCCTCTCTTATTTATACAATACTTATGACCTTTAATTAAAATTAGGTCATCAAAAGACCGACATGGCCAAATTACATGAAAAATCCAGTGTTTACACAAATTCAAATAATTAAACCCTAAAATCACTTTTAGAGGTGGCATCATGCCCTTCTAGGGTGACGTTGAGTCTCCTGGGTGGAACGTTGGGCCCCATCTGCAAAACTTTATGCCTCCCAAGGGCTTGGATGATGCCACACATGCCAATTAGCACACAAATACCTCCATAATTCCAATCTTGACGCTAGGTGATGTCTAGGGTCACAAAGGTGACGTCATGGGCCTTCCAAGGACAACGTCCAGGTGGAAGAGCAAGATCCCTCTAGGTCTAGGTCTGCCAAAGTGTCTCTAGTGAAACATCCTTCTTTCTTTCTAGTGCAAGTCTCTGACATCTCTCTTCCCCTGGCTGGGGTCACAACATCCATCTGTGGGCTTTCAACCTCATGGAGGTCCGAGCTAATCATCTCCCCATATGCACCTGTCCACCGGGCATGGTCTTGCAGCAACAAGAAGTACGTCCTCCAGAAGCTCATAAGTCACATGCATCATAGCAATGTCAATCACATCTAATAATCAAATTACCCAAACATGTGCATCAAACCCCCCTTTACCCAGACAAATGCTCAAAGACGTTATGCAGTTTAACGAGTCAAGTTTGGAGAGGGTCCCAGGATGTCCTATTGGGCTAATCCTCCTTGATTTTGGGGTGTTTCCCAAGTGAGAACCAATCTAAGCCATGTAAGTGTGTGAAATGGTGTAGGGGAAGTGTTTGGGCAGAGGGTGTAGTGATAACAAGGAAATGTAGGTCTTGCCTGTGGGTGCCTCTATAGAGGGCGAGTTGCACCTTATCATGGATGCCATTGTTTCCTAGCCCATTCAATTCCTTTTATTCTTAGTCTTATTGCTTTTGGTCTTTTTTCTTTTCAAGGAAAAAGTTGGGGGGCACTGTCCTGGCGTGGTGACCAGAGGTGGCAGTGTTACCCACAAGAATTTCACGGAAATGAGAAGGCTATCTCGTGATGAGACCCCCTTTCCCTTGGCTATTCCACCAAGAGCCACTAACCTGGTTTGGTGACTAGATAGATGGTAGTGTCATACCGCTACATGCCCATGGACCTAATAGGCCGGCTCATGATGAGACCTCCCATCCACCAAATAGTACCTTGAGTTTTGTTTTATCTTACGGGTCCCCCTTTTCTTACTGAGAAGTCTTTTATTGCTTTCTAGAGAATCCCTAGGTGAAGCATCTCAAAGGTTTCATTTTGGATTTTAACTCTTGCCAGCTACCTTTACCCTCTGGGCCTTTAGCCCCTTCTTCCCACAAGGCAAGGTACAACCATTCCTAGTGTGGCAAACCCAATGCCCGAACCAAGGTAGGGGAAGATGAGAGGAATAATGATGAAAAGTGGTAAGCATGGAAGGAATGGACGATGACCTTTCATAGACCCACCCAGTGGCAACTCATCCTAAAGGAGAACCCGCACTAGGGAATTTTGTCACCCCCCCCAGGTATGAACAAGTTAAAGATCATAATTTCCAAGTAAATGTTATGAAATGAAGGAGAGTTCAGTGCAACATATTTAAATTCTTCGAAAATCAGAGTGACACATACCATGATACCCGGACTCATTACCTCATGGATCAAGACCCACTACTACTTCAGGACCAGGCTGGTGGGATGGATGTTGTTATTGCTGATAGACAGGTTGCACTGAAGAAAAGATGGGCCCTTCGAGGCCAAGCTCAAGTCGTCTAGCTCTCAGCACTCCATGTCTAGGACCTGTGGGCCTTGAGACATGATCTCCTTAGTTATCCCTAGGATAGGGGATAACAGAATGCAAATGACAAACACTACAGAACCACAATGTGAGGTTGTAAAGAGAGGATGACCCACAAAGGAATGTTGCAAAAAGATAGCTTGTGATATTTGAGAGTTGCAGAATGGAAACTTATGGAGATTAAAGTTTTGGAGATGTATTATATTCTTTACATGTGGACGATGCATTCATCCACAGAGTGTTAGTTGTGTTGGGCACAAATCCAATGCACTAGTTAGGGGCGGCATGGGAGGGCCTTCCCCCCATTACAGGGAGGGGTCACCCAATTACAAGGAAGTGTGTTCCTCCTCCGCATCAGAGTGCAGAAATGGCCCCCTATTACATGGAAGGGCATTATCCCCTCCCCATCGGGGTTTAGGGCTGGCCTTCAAAAACAAATTGGGGTCCATTTTTTGCCAATTTTTGTGCTTTTTTGGCCAATGGTTTTTTACTTATTCTAATTTAATCTCGATTAATGGATTAGGGTTGTAATCTAATTCGAGTTAAAGGATTAGGGTTTTGATGTGATAGAATCCCTAAATATTGTATTCTGAACGATCAAAGATAATATAATGAAAAATATAGAGATGTGGCTCTAAAGTTTTGTTGGTTTTCCCAACTAAAGGTTTCTAGGGTAAATATTTGTTTATTGTACATGTGCCATTGTTTACTTTTTGTTTTCTTAAGAATATACATGCATTACTTCACTTAAAAGGGTATAAAACTTACATTTGTCAATTGGGTGTAGCTCAAGTGGTTATGAGGAAAAGTTGTTACCCTCCCCACCTGGGTTCAAATCCCACTTTGTGACATGTTTTCTCTTAATGAGTCAATTGTTGATGAGCTCTATATAACATATTCATAAGTTGGTGACTTGGCCTTGTGCCTTGAAGAATCTAGTGTTTACCCTGGGTACCATCCTCGAAATGAGGGGAAGTGCCCAAGAGGTTTTCCCCGATATATATATATATATATATATATTAACAAGAATTGAAAGAATTTTTTATTAGAGAAGGTTGTTAGCGTAGATAACAACAGTCATACATATGATATTGATTGGGTATTTTGCATATTTTCCTCCTCCCTTCATAAGACAAAGGGCAGAGAAGATGAATTTTCCTACAAGGGCTTCTTATGCCAATTTCCTGAGTACATGAATAGACTCTAACAAACTGATGACAAAGGTAAATATAGAAACATAACATTTTAATCACGTGCTTTCTCTGACCCCTCTTTTATTCAAGGGAAAGCCAAGAGTTGCCTAATGTCCCAATCGAACGTTCATTTCTGCTTCATAAGCATTCCAGTGTCGATTAGATTTCCTTCCCCTTTTGTAAGTGGAGGGGAGGGATTTGGGGCATTCTTTTTCAAGACTTTCAACAAAAGAGAAGGATTTTGCGGACTTAGAGTGGACTTGCACTTTTGGTTGCACTTCATATTCCTCTTCGTGACCTAATTCCCTTTCTTCCCCTTTGTTTCCTCTACTTCCTCTTCTTCCACCTCTAACTCCTCTGCATCGTTTTCATCTTCCTCTTTTGCTTCTACTTCCTTCTCTTGTTCTTGGGCATTAGCCACTATATCCTCTAGGAATGGGTCGAGATCGTTGTCATGTTAAGCTGGTCCAAAGTTGAGATCCAATGCCAATTCTTCAACATCTTTCTTGTCTGTGTTTTCAAGATTTTCCTTAAGTTATCAAGAACTTCAAATTTATTGTTGCATGACAAAGGTAGACCCTCTTATGGTGGCTTTGGATGAGATGGCCCTTTTCGCTAGAAGTTCCTTTGCCTAATTGGGACAGTCATGAACTGAAGTTTTGTCTTCGGTTGTTGCTTTGGAGGAGGTTGATCTTCTTGGTTTTTTGGACCATTTTTAGCAAAATTTCCATAAGCATGGAAAACATGCACTTGAATAAGATCTACTCATAGTCTAGCACTTGTTCATGGCTCCCCCTATCCAAATTGAATTGTAAAGCTTTCATGAGTCCCTTCTCCAAGTCCACCTCCATGCATATTCTCCCACAAGAATATAGGTTCCCTTTTGGTTCTTCTTAGTCAATAAAATGACCCAGTTTGTT
Source organism: Picea mariana (assembly GCA_032191745.1). NCBI lineage: Eukaryota > Viridiplantae > Streptophyta > Pinopsida > Pinales > Pinaceae > Picea > Picea mariana. The sequence goes on along the minus strand of JASDQU010754971.1, from coordinate 27,050 downwards.
TCCAATCTCTCTTAGAGAGTATTAATCCTAGAAAATAAGGAGATGAGGTAATCTAACCCACATTGGGGTTGTTGTAATCTCTTGTTCTGGGTTAAATTCAAGGGTTCACAAGGAGATATACATTCCTTTGGAACTCATGAAGTATGTCCCAAATCTGAATATCAAATCTCTCTCTTCCTTGTTTAAAAAGAGAAAGACGAGATAACCACGACCGAAGGCAAACGGTATTTCCTGCCCATTTATCTAGGGGGACCATTACTCTACTGTTGTTTAAAAAGAGAGACAATATAACCACGACCGAAGGCAAACAATATTTCCTCCCCATTTATCTTGGGGGGCCATCGTTCTACGACCCATGCTTCCACAGTTTTTGGGCTAGGCCAAAGGCCTATAAATTTTCCAACTAAAGCTCGCTTAAAAAAAATGATGGCTTTCTTTCTTGGCTCCGGAATTGGGAGGTCCAGTTGAGGAATGTCTTCTAATCATTTAACAAAACATTGTGGTTGAGACCAATTTCATTTCCTTGGATCCATGGACCAAACCAGAGAGATGGATGCCTCAGAGCAGGCGTCTCCCATGGTTGCAGCCCGATCTGCAAACGAAGGTGGCAGGCCTTCTTCTCAACAACTCTGATTGGCTCCTAATGAAGGCAAAATGTAATCCTAGGCTCCAAGTTTCCTGTCAACGGGTTCTCCTTCTATGAAACGGCTACAATCTGAGGCAACATCTAGATTACCTATGTCTATTACAGCTTTAGCACGGTGGTCTGGAGCAAAACAATGATGGTGCTCAGACTCAACATGATGGTTTGATACAAAATGAATCTATGTTAATGATTCCCTGAGATATATTACCTGGAAAAAAATAAAAGTTACATTTTTGGTATCAAAACATCGTTATTGGCTTCAAGGGGATGCCTTTGTTGCTCGGGTTTAGCTTGTTCTTGATAGAACACGTTTATCATGGGTTTGGTGATAAACCCAATGTCAATGGGAGCTCTAGGCCGATGATTCCTCTATGAAAGAGAATGGAGAGCAATTTCCAAATAGATATTGAGAAATATAGCAGTCAAGCCTTTGAGCTATGGAAGCTTAAAATGGAAGACCTTGTAGACAAAGAACAACAATGGATCGTTGTGGAGCCTAGTACTGCATCTGCGGGTATGGTGACAACAAACTGGACTAAGTTGGAAATGAAGGCAAAGAGAACAATCCAATTATGTCTTTCAGATTCAGTTTTAATAAATATTTTGGTAGAAGCCACAACCAAGACATTATGGGATAAGTTAGGGGCTTTGTATCAATCTAAGTCTCTAGTAAACAAATTTTTCTTTGAAAGAAGTTGTACCTCTTGAGGATGAATGATGTCTACTCTATGGCAAAGCATCTCAATGCCTTTAACACTGTGGTGAGTCAGTTGTTTTCTATTGATGTTGAAATTTCCAATGTAGATAAGTGCATTAGTCTATTGTGTTCTTTGCCAAATTCATGGGATTGTCTAATTGTAGCTATTGGGAGTTACGCAACCACATTATATCTCGAGGATGTGGTTGCAACCCTATTATCAAAAGAAATGAGGCAAAAAACTACATATATTCAAACCAAGGATGCCTTGTTTGTAAGAGGCCACCTTGCAAATAGAAATTAAAATAAATCTTACGGGGACAAATCTAAATAATGAGGTAGATCTATATATTTAAGACAATCTATAAGGAAATGTTGGAAATGGGATAAAGTTGCCCATTATACGAAAGATAGTAGATAAAAAAATGTTGATAAAGACAAGGGATCCAATGATGCTCCAAGGAAGGCCTCCTCAAAAGGAGGGTATGTGTACTTGGCATCTACAAGTACACATTTAGATCACAATGCATGGTTGATTGACTTAGGTTCATCTTTTCACATGACTCCTCACATGAGTGGTTTTGTGAATATGAAGAGTATAATGGAGGTGATATGTGAAGAAATTTGAGGTTCCTAAGGCTGCCCAACAGGCTTGTCAAATGACCTCTTGTTGGGAACTAACTTCAAGGTACTTTCAAATTGTTTTCCTCACTGTCTTAGGATTGTTTTCTCGCTGTCCAAAACAGCCACCAGAACTGAACTTTACCCACTCTGAAATCTACCCTTAAGCTTTGATTTGATGCTCTTTAGTGCCTCTTGTTATAATGTTTAATGATGGATAGTTTTGCAGTCCAAGTTAGCCTTCTTTAACATGATTTAAACATCAAATACACCTCTAGGATATTTAACAACCTACAACTGAAAGTACTAAGAAAACCATGACAAATTTACACAAGTGTCTTTGGTCAACATGACCCTGTAAAAACCCCCATGGGGAAAACCAATAAGAGAGATAGATATAATATGGAGATCTCATGCTACAAAGAGAAAATGAACCAAAGGAACATGATACAAAGTATGAGCCCTTCTCAAGCTAGACAATGGAGTTCCCTTGATACTATCACCCTTTTCCTCGGCTTGTGCGCCCTTTTCCTTGGCTCTTCCCTTTCTCTTTAACCTTTGCTTGTGCTCTTGCCTTGAAGTGTGTGGAAGAATGTGCCCCAAATCACTTGTGCACCCTCCTTTACCCTTGGTGCACCCCCAAACTTGGAGCGCCCCTCTCACAAGCTAAATACGCACTAGTCTCTAGTGCACCCCCTCTCTAGCTTGTATGTGAGCTCACAAAGAAACCACTTCTCCTTCAAGGCTTTGCGCCCAACACTTGGCTTCTCACCAAAATGTGCCCTTGCTTGCTTCTAGTGCACCCCTACTCCGAGAGTGCACCCAACCTCAAGCTAAAAGCCATCTCCATGCCTTGCGCCCTTCTCCTCTCAAGAAATGCGCCCTAGTTCTTCTCAAACCCTCTTCCTCTCTTCCTCTCCTTCACTCCAGTCTCAAGAGTGAACAATGAGCATCCTTTTCCCTCTTTTGCCTCTTTTAACCGTATCTCAAGGTTAACCTAGAAAACCAAGGGCTCAGATTAGATCTAAGCCTTTCTCCAAAATGAGTGGATGAGATTAGATCTCATAAACTCACTTAAGTTTCCATAGTTTCACTTTATGTTCATTAATTCACATTTAAGTGAAATTAATGTCACTTTATGAATTAAATGAATAAAATCACTTTAGACTTAAGTGAATAAAGTCAAAGTGAAATTATAACATAAAGTGCAAGCATGAGGGTAATACTCTCCCCCTTTGTGTTTAGAGACTCACAAACACAAGGGGACCACTTTCCAGGTACCCAAATATCAACAATATCTTCATAGGAGATGACTCAATAGCCAAAATCACAGGACGTTAAAGGGTGTGGTTGTTGCTTAAAGATGGAAGGGTTAGAACCCTACGCAGTGTTCTGCGTATTACAAGATTGACCAAAAACCTGATCTATGTGAGTAGGATGAGTAATATAAGTGTGCAAACCATATTTGAAAAGAATAAATGCAAAATGGTTGAGGAGCAATGGCATAGTTGAGAGGATTTCAAATTGGAACTCTATACAAGTTGAGAATCACTATTACTAATGGGTGTAACAATACCATTGTGTCTTAGAATGAAACTAACAAAACTCCTACTCTCCCTATAGAGGGGTGTAACAATATCGATGTTTCTCATAATGAAACTAACAAAACTCCTACTATCCATGTAGAGAAAACAATGTTCTCGCATCAGAGAATGGGACATACTAGAGAGAAGGACCTTTGTGCTCTACATAGTAAAGGTATGTTTGAATGAATCCCTAATTGTTCTTTAGATTTTGATCTCTATGAACATTGTGTATATGGTAAAAAGAATTGAGTGAGATTCCCATCTAGTGTAATAAAAACAAAAGGGATCCTAGAGTTGATACACATAGATGTGTTTGGACCTATACATGTTCCATTTGTAAGAGAATCTCTATACAATGTCTTATTAAGATGATTTTTCTAGGAAAACTTGGTTGTATTTCTTGAAGAAGAAATTTGAGGTTTTCAATAAATTAAAAAAAATCAAGGCTTTTGTAGAAAACCAAACAAAGAAAAAAATAAAAGCATTGAGGACAAACAATGGAGAACATTTTTGTGGGAAAAATTTTGAGCAATTCTATTAATAGTGAAAATAGTATAGAAAAATACAACTCCATACACACCTCAACAGAACGAAGTCGCAGAATGGATGAACAAGATGCTAATGGAAAAAGGAAAGAAGTATGCTTGGTGGTGCAAGCATAGAACAGAAAATCTGGACAAAGGTAGTAGATATTGCATGTTATTTTCTCAACCAATCAACTACATCAGCATTGGTTGATAAGACTGTTCATGAGGCATGGACTAGTTACAAATCCATCTTGTACATCTCAGAGTTTTCTTGTGATGCTTATGTACATGTTCCCAAGGAGAAAACGAGCAAGTTGGACATTAAAGCAAAAAAATGCATCTTTATCGATTATAAAGATGGAATAAAGGCTACAAACTTTGGAATCCAGTAACAATGAAGACGTTTCAAAACTTCACACACAGTTTGCATCCAAAAAATTCTCTAGCAACAATG
>JASDQU010754971.1:12454-22469 GCA_032191745.1 Picea mariana | reverse complement strand
ATATTTTCCTCCTCCCTTCATAAGACAAGGGGCAGAGAAGATGAATTTTCCTACAAGGGCTTCTTATGCCAATTTCCTGAGTACATGAATAGACTCTAACAAACTGATTACAAAGGTAAAGATAGAAACATAACATTTTAATCACATGCTTTCTCTGACCCCTCTTTTAATCAAGGGAAAGCCAAGAGTTGCCTAATGTCCCAATCGAACGTTCATTTCTGCTTCATAAGCATTCCAGTGTCGATTAGATTTCCTTCCCCTTTTGTAAGAGGAGGGGAGGATTTGGGGCATTCTTTTTCAGGACTTCAACAAAAGAGAAGGATTTTGCAAACTTAGAGTGGACTTGCACTTTTGGTTGCACTTCATATTCCTCTTCGTGACCTAATTCCCTTTCTTCCCCTTTGTTTCCTCTACTTCCTCTTCTTTCACCTCTAACTCCTCTGCATCGTTTTCATCTTCCTCTTTTGCTTCTACTTCCTTCTCTTGTTCTTGGGCATTATCCACTAGATCCTCCAGGAATGGGTCGAGATCGTTGTCATGTTAAGCTGGTCCAAAGTTGAGATCCAATGCCAATTCTTCAACATCTTCCTTGTCTGTGTTTTCAAGATTTTCCTTAAGTTATCAAGAACTTCAAATTTGTTGTTGCATGACAAAGGTAGACCCTCTTGTGGTGACTTTGGATGAGATGGCCCTNATGGTAATGTTAAAAATTTAAGTAAAAGGATAAAAATGAAAGATAAAGGAAATGCCACTTTTGCTTTAAGAATTTAACATTACCATTAGGGAGCGCCCAGGGAGCATATATATATATGTTTTTAATTTTTAATTTTTTTTTTAAGTCTTACTAGACAAAACAAATTTGGGGGGACTTCCAGGAGTCCCCCTTTCAAGGGGGGACGTCTAGGCGTCCCCCTTTTGGGGAGTCTCCTCCCCCACCTTGGGGAGTCGCGTCCCCCCAAGTCCCCCCGCGTCCCCCCAAAAAGGGGACGTGGGGAAACGTCCCCCCTGGAGTCCCCCCGTCCCAGGGACATGGGGAACGCGTCCCCTACGTCCCCCACCCTGGGGGACGCGTCCCCGTGGAACACTAGTATTTTGCATATTTTCCTCCTCCCTTCATAAGACAAGGGGCAGAAAAGATGAATTTTCCTACAAGGGCTTCTTATGCCAATTTCCTGAGTACATGAATAGACTCTAACAAACTAATTACAAAGGTAAAGATAGAAACATAACATTTTAATCGCATGCTTTCTCTAACCCCTCTTTTAATCAAGGGAAAGCCAAGAGTTGCCTAATGTCCCAATCGAACGTTCATTTCTACTTCATAAGCATTCCAGTGTCGATTAGATTTCCTTCCCCTTTTGTAAGAGGAGGGGAGGATTTGGGGCATTCTTTTTCAGGACTTCAACAAAAGAGAAGGATTTTGTGAACTTAGAGTGGACTTGCACTTTTGGTTGCACTTCATATTCCTCTTCGTGACCTAATTCCCTTTCTTCCCCTTTGTTTCCTCTACCTCCTCTTCTTCCACCTCTAACTCCTCTGCATCGTTTTCATCTTCCTCTTTTGCTTCTACTTCCTTCTCTTGTTCTTGGGCATTAGCCACTAGATCCTCCAGGAATGGGTCGAGATCGTTGTCATGTTAAGCTGGTCCAAATTTGAGATCCAATGCCAATTCTTCAACATCTTCCTTGTCTGTGTTTTCAAGATTTTCCTTAAGTTATCAAGAACTTCAAATTTGTTGTTGCATGACAAAGGTAGACCCTCTTGTGGTGGCTTTGGATGAGATGGCCCTTTTCGCTAGAAGTTTCTTTGCCTACTTGGGACGGTCATGAACTGAAGTTTTGTCTTCGGTTGTTGCTTTGGAGGAGGTTGCTCTTCTTGGTTTTTTGGACCATTTTTAGCAAAATTTCCATAAGCATGGAAAACATGCACTTGAATAAGATCTACTCATAGTCTAGCACTTGTTCATGGCTCCCCCTATCCAAATTGATTTGTAAAGTTTTCATGAGTCCCTTCTCCAAGTCCACCTCCATGCATATTCTCCCACAAGAATATAGGTTCCCTTTTGGTTCTACTTAGTCAATAAAATGACCCAGTTTGTTTCCAATCTCTCTTAGAGAGTATTCATCCTAGAAAATAAGGAGATGAGGTAATCTAAACCACATTGGGGTTGTTGTAATCTCTTGTTCTGGGTTAAAGTCAAGGGTTCACAAGGAGATATACATTCCTTTGGAACTCATGAAGTATGGCCCAAATCTGAATATCAAATCTCTCTCTTCCTTGTTTAAAAAGAGAAAGATGAGATAACCACGACCGAAGGCAAATGGTATTTCCTGCCCATTTATCTAGGGGGACCATTACTCTACTGTTGTTTAAAAAGAGAGACGAGATAACCACGACCGAAGGCAAACAATATTTCCTCCCCATTTATCTTGGGGGACCATCGTTCTACTACCCATGCTTCCACAGTTTTTGGGCTAGGCCAAAGGCCTATAAATTTTCCAACTAAAGCTCGCTTAAAAAAAATGAGGGCTTTCTTTCTTGGCTCCGGAATTGGGAGGTCCAGTTGAGGAATGTATTCTAATCATTTAACAAAACATTGTGGTTGAGACCAATTTCATTTCCTTGGAGCCATGGACCAAACCAGAGAGATGGATGCCTCAGAGCAGGCATCTCCCATGGTTGCAGCCCGATCTGCAAATGAAGGCGGACGACCTTCTTCTCAACGACTCTAATTGGCTCCTAATGAAGGCAAAATGTAATCCTAGGCTCCAAGTTTCCTATCAACGGGTTCTCCTTCTATGAAACGACTACAATCTGAGGCAACATCTAGATTACCTATGTCTATTACAGCTTTAGCGCGGTGGTCTGGAGAAAAACAATGGTGGTGCTCAGACTCAACATGATGGTTTGATACAAAATGAATCTATGTTAATGATTCCCTAAGATATATTACCTGGAAAAAAATAAAAGTTACATTTTTGGTATCAAAACATCGTTATTGGCTTCAAGGGGATGCCTTTGTTTCTCGGGTTTAGCTCATTCTTGATAGAACAAGTTTATCATGGGTTTGTGATAAACCCAATGTCAATGGGAGCTCTAGGCCGATGATTCCTCTGTGAAAGAGAATGGAGAGCAGTTTCCAAATAGAGATTGAGAAGTATAGCAGTCAAGCGTTTGAGCTATGGAAGCTTAAAATGGAAGACCTTGTAGACAAAGAACAACAATGGATCGTTGTGGAGCCTATTACTGCATCTGCGGGTAAGGTGACAACAAACTGGACTAAGTTGGAAATGAAGGCAAAGAGAACAATCCAATTATGTCTTTCAGATTCAGTTTTAATAAATATTTTGGTAGAATCCACAACCAAGGCATTATGGGATAAGTTAGGGGTTTTGTATCAATCTAAGTCTCCAGTAAACAATTTTTTCTTTGAAAGAAGTTGTACCTCTTGAGGATGAATGATGTCTACTCTATGGCAAATCATCTCAATGCCTTTAACACTGTGGTAAGTCAGTTGTTGTCTATTGATGTTGAAATTTCCAATGTAGATAAGTGCATTAGTCTATTGTGTTCTTTGCCAAATTCATGGGATTGTCTAGTTGTAGCTATTGGGAGTTATGCAACCACATTATATCTCGAGGATGTGGTTGCATCCCTATTATCAAAAGAAATGAGGCAAAAAAATACATATATTCAAACCAAGGATGCCTTGTTTGTAAGAGGCCACCTTGCAAATAGAAATTAAAATAAATCTTACGGGGACAAATCTAAATAACGAGGTAGATCTATATATTTAAGACAATCTATAAGGAAATGTTGGAAATGGGATAAAGTTGGCCATTATACGAAAGATAGTAGATAAAAAAATGTTGATAAAGACAAGGGATCCAATGATGCTCCAGGGAAGGCCTCCTCAAAAGGAGGGGATGTGTACTTGGCATCTACAAGTACACATTTAGATCACAATGCATGGTTGATTGACTTAGGTGCATCTTTTCACATGACTCCTCACATGAGTGGTTTTGTGAATATGAAGAGTATAATGGAGGTGATATGTGAAGAAATTCGAGGTTCCTAAGGCTGCCCAATAGGCTTGTCAAATGACCTCTTGTTGGGCACTAACTTCAAGGTACTTTCAAATTGTTTTCCTCACTGTCTTAGGATTGTTTTCTTGCTGTCCAAAACAGCCACCAGAACTGAACTTTACCCACTCTGAAATCTTCCCTTAAGCTTTGATTTGATGCTCTTTAGTGTCTCTTGTTATAAGGTTTAATGATTGATAGTTTTGCAGTCCAAGTTAGCCTTCTTTAACATGCTTTAAACATCAAATACACCTCTAGGATATTTAACAACCTACAACTGAAAGTACTAAGAAAACCATGACAAATTTACACAAGTGTCTTTGGTCAACATGACCCTGTAAAAACCCCCACGGAGATAGATATAATATGGAGATCTCATGCTACAAAGAGAAAATAAACCAAAGGAACCTGATACAAAGTATGAGCCCTTCTCAAGCAAGACAATGGAGTTCCCTTGATACTAGCACCCTTTTCCTTGGCTTGTGTGCCCTTTGCCTTGGCTCTTCCCTTTCTCTTTAACCTTTGCTTGTGCTCTTGCCTTGAAGTGTGAGCCGTTGCTTGGAAGAATGTGCCCCAAATCACTTGTGCGCCCTCCTTTACCCTTGGTGCACCCCCAAACTTGGAGCGCCCCTCTCACAAGCTAAATACGCATTAGTCTCTAGTGCACCCCCTCTCTAGCTTGTATGTGAGCTCACAAAGAAACCACTTCTCCTTCAAGGCTTTGCGCCCAACACTTGGCTTCTCACCAAAATGCGCCCTTGCTTGCTTGTAGTGCGCCCCTACTCCAAGAGTGCACCCAACCTCAAGCTAAAAGCCATCTCCATGCCCTGTGCCCTTCTCCTCTCAAGAAATGCGCCCTAGTTCTTCTCAAACCCTCTTCCTCTCTTCCTCTCCTTCACTCCAATCTCAAGAGTGAACAATGAGCATCCTTTTCCCTCTTTTGCCTCCTTTAACTGTATCTCAAGGTTAACCTAGAAAACCAAGGGCTCAGATTAGATCTAAGCCTTTCTCCAAAATGAATGGATGAGATTAGATCTCATAAACTCACTTAAGTTTCCATAGTTTCACTTTATGTTCATTAATTCACATTTAAGTGAAATTAATGTCACTTTATGACTTAAGTGAATAAAATCACTTGAGACTTAAGTGAATAAAGTCAAAGTGAAATTATAACATAAAGTGCAAGCATGAGGGTAATACTCTCCCCCTTTGTGTTTAGAGACTCACAAACACAAGGGGACCACTTTCCAAGGTACCCAAATCTCAACAATATCTTCCTAGGAGATGACTCAATAGCCAAAATCACAGGACGTTAAAGGGTGTGGTTGTTGCTTAAAGATGGAAGGGTTAGAACCCTACACGGTGTTTTGCGTATTACAAGATTGACCAAAAACCTGATCTATGTGAGTAGGATGAGTAATATAAGTGTGCAAACCATATTTGAAAAGGATAAATGAAAAATGGTTGAGGAGCAATGGCATAGTTGAGAGGATTTCAAATTGGAACTCTATACAAGTTGAGAAGCACTATTACTAATGGGTGTAAAAATACCATTGTGTCTTAGAATGAAACTAACAAAACTCCTACTCTCCCTATAGAGGGGTGTAACAGTATCGATGTTTCTCATAATGAAACTAACAAAACTCCTACTATCCATGTAGAGAAAACAATGTTCTCGCATCAGAGAATGGGACATACTAGAGAGAAGGACCTTTGTGCTCTACATAGTAAAGGTATGGTTGAATGAATCCCTAATTGTTCTTTAGATTTTGATCTCTATGAACATTGTGTATATGGTAAAAAGAATTGATTGAGATTCCCATCTAGTGTAATAAAAACAAAAGGGATCCTAGAGTTGATACACATAGATGTGTTTGGACCTATACATGTTCCATTTGTAAGAGAATCTCTATACAATGTCTTATTAAGATGATTTTTCTAGGAAAACTTGGTTGTATTTCTTGAAGAAGAAATTTGAGGTTTCAATAAATTAAAAAAAATCAAGGCTTTTATAGAAAACCAAACAAAGAAGAAAATAAAAGCATTGAGGACAAACAATGGAGAACATTTTTGTGGGAAAATTTTTGAGCAATTCTATTAATAGTGAAAATAATATAGAAAAATACAACTCCATACACACCTCAACAGAACGAAGTCACAGAATGGATGAACAAGATGCTAATGGAAAAAAGAAAGAAGTATGCTTGGTGGTGCAAGCATAGAACAGAACATCTGGACAAAGGTAGTAGATATTGCATGTTATTTGCTCAACCAATCAACTACATCAACATTGGTTGATAAGACTGTTCATGAGGCATGGACTAGTTACAAATCCATCTTGTACATCTCAGAGTTTTCTTGTGATGCTTATGTACGTGTTCCCAAGGAGAAAACGAGCAAGTTGGACAATAAAGCAAAAAAATGCATCTTTATCGATTATAAAGATGGAATAAAGGCTACAAACTTTGGAATCCAGTAACAATGAAGACGTTTCAAAACTTCACACACAGTTTGCATCCAAAAAATTCCCTAGCAACAATGAAGATTGTTTATACCCATGGCGTGATCTTTAGAGAAGTTACAAGTACTCACAAGCATGAAGATGAACTAAGAGAAAGAGAACCAAAGAAAATAGAATTTGACCTGGAGAATGGAGAATCTAACTCAACAGATGAACATGAGTCAAATAAATCAGATGAAGAGGAGATACCACAAACCCTGACCTTGAGGAGATCTATTTGAGTAAGAAGGTAAATAGAAAGGTATAGTCCACCTGATTTTAGTTATGCCTTTGTTTTATCTGCTATTGATGATGATATTAGAATTGTTAGAGAGGCAATTGATTCTGAAAAAGGTAAACTCTAAAAGAAGGCCATGGTTGAAGAAATGGAAGCCTTGGACAAAAATGAGGCATGGGACTTAGTCAAGTTACCCAGTGAAAGAAAACTTATTGGTAGCAAATGGGTGTACAAGAAGAATCTCAATGAAAAAGGCGGAGTGGAGAAGTACAAGGCTTGCATGGTAGCAAATAGATATTCCCAGGTGGAGAGAATTGACTTTGGTGAGATTTTCTCTACTATTGCAAAATCAACTTCCATTAGATTTATATTGTTTCTTGTTGCAGCATTTGTTCTCGAAGTAGAACAAATGGGATGTAAAAGCAATGTTCCTGCATGGGGACCCAAAAGAAGAAATCTACATGAAAGAGCCTGAAGGATTTACAGTGAAAGGTAAGAAGGAGCCGGTTTGCAAGCTAAAAGAGTCGTTATATGGCTTAAAGCAATCCCCAAGAATGCAGTATCAAAATTTTGATACTTACACACTCGGACTGGGATTTGTCAGAAGCAAGGTTGATCATTATGTGGTATCAAAATTTCAATACTTACATTCTAGGACTACAATTTGTGAGAAGCAAGGCCAATCACTATGTGTATTCCAAGTATTGATGATCACTATGTGTATTCAAAGCCAATTGGTGACACTTTATTTATGTAGTACTATATATTGATGATGTGTTGCTTGTTAGGGTCCTACACTAACCCCCTTAGATACTTTATTAATGTATGAGGCCACCTTCCTTGAATAAGGCCCATTAAATAGTTAGTTAATAGTCACTCATTGTAATAAAGGGTCTTTATAGTAAGTAATAAGGCTCAAATCAATTAGTTGGCACTCATTATAAGGGGCCCATAGGTAGTTAAGATTCTCTATGAATAGCTATATATTGTGTAGAAGGTTATGTATTGTTTTGTTAATAAATGTTATTGTATTTAGAGCATTTCTCTTAGAGGTTACCCCCTTGAAGAGGCAAGTGAAAATAGCTCTCTATCATTATCTCTTTTTTCTCGTGTCCTCAGTTTTTGCACTATATTTCATGTGATTGCTCTAAAGTTTTGGGTTAAGTACACTACAAATGGTATCAGATCTCTTTCTTGGGCATGAGGTGGGAGAATTTTTGGGCACAATGTGGAGATTTTTTATGGAAAAAGGAGGACGACAGTATTCAAATCGATTTCTAAAACTTTTTGTGCATAATTTGAAGAAACTAGCCAAAGATTTGAATTCCTCTCGAAAAATACCCAATTTACCAAAAAAATCATCCAAAACAAAGTTCGGAAAGTGGAGATATCGTTGATCCAAAATCTACAATTTTGGGGGTTTTTTCTCGTGACAACGACAAATTTCGTAGATTGGATATCTTTTGACAAAGTGCACAAATTTCACTCAAACCGGTGCCATTAGATTCAAAAAAGATGTAGCATTTCATAATTAGGACCATAATATCCAATCAGATAAGTATAAATGAAGTTGTGATCATTTTACAATTTTTGGCCTCAAGCCCTAGCTTGCATAAGTGATTTTCTGGTGATTCTAAGAGATTTTTCTTGCGTTAACAAGCTCATAATTTTTAATTTTTTAGAGACATGTTCCAGCATCTAAAAATAACACAGTGATCTATTATTTAGTGCATAAAACTGTAGCAAAGGAAGAATACACGAAAGGAATACAAGTGGAATCACGTTGTTGGAAAACCTTGTAACCCATGTTAGCACCCGTTTGATTAGTACCACATCAAATAGTACCTGTATATGGAATCTCACTTCCACGTACCCTCGAGTATATAGGAAGTCCCCTAGGTACACCTAATACCAGCTCTAGATAAACCAATCGACCGTCTTGTTGCTATAGCACACAGAGAACAACGCTCGAGGAGACCACTCTCGAGTACCTAGGTAGTTGAATAGTACAGCTAAGAGCACAGTTGAGCCTTCTTAGCTAGTGCCATGAGATATATAGCACTTGACACTCCCTTGTACTTGGGACCTTGGAAATTTTTCTAGTGAGCTCACCCATGAAGGATAATACTTATAAACCATCTCATGCTTCCCCAGACAGTATGACCACCTACTCTACTTCAAACAGGTTAAACAGCCTAGAAAATCAGTTTAAGAAGTTGGATGACAAATTAGATGGGTTGAATGAACAATTGAATAAGAAGCTAGATGAGAAGCTACAATAGAACCTAGCCAACTTCAAAAAGATGTTGACTGACAAATTGACGAGTATGCCAGCTCAAGGCATACTAGAAGAACACCACTGGACTATACACTACAAAGTGAGGCACACCAAGAAAAAAATTCTAACTCGGGACTATTTAGCCACTCACAACCCTTTCCAGGTCCACACAACAATAGATCAATGGATAATAATGTATGGCACCGTTCTCCTAAGGTGGACCTAAACAAGTTTGATGGTTCTGATCCGTCAAGATGGGTCACCTAGATGGAACATTACTTCGCCCTCGAGGGCATTACTAAAGACATGATGAAACTCGGGGTTGGAGTCTTGTATCTAGATCTGGAACGATGGCAATGGTGGGAATGGCATAAAAACACATATACAGGCTATATCACTTGGAGTCTATTTGTTAAAGTTGTCTATGCATGTTTCGAGAAAGATACTCACTATTTGGGGCAGCTTACCAAGTTACGTCAAACAGGCTCAGTCACAAACTTTATGGCGGCCATCGAACAATTAGCTATCTGTATAGAGAACTTAACAGATTCTTTCTATAAAGAATGTTTCATTAGTGGCCTCAAAGAGGATATTCAAGCACAAGTTAGAATGCAACATCCTACTACATGTTGGAAGCAACGCAGAGGGCCTTAGAAGCAGAGACCGAGATAAATGCACAAACAAAAAAACCAACCTTCATTCCCCACACTCGTCATTCCTAGGGTACTTCCTCAAGCACAACTCCTACTCATACCTTGAAAGTACAATGATTGTCTCCGACAAAAATGGCAGATCACCAAAGACAAGTACTCTGCTGTAATTGTGATGAAAAATATGCTCTAGATCATCTGATCTAAAGAACATAAATTGTTCCAAATTGATATGACAATTCAGGCTCTGACCGAAGACATCGATAT
>JASDQU010754970.1:13039-34518 GCA_032191745.1 Picea mariana | reverse complement strand
ATGCATCAACGATGCATCAACCTGTACCTCAACCTGTAATCAACCTGTACCATAAACAAGTCCATCAACCATGCACCAACCTGTAATCAACCTGTACTATAAACAAGTGCATCCAACCATGTACCAAGTATGTACCAATCATGTGTCAACTACTTATCAACTATGACTCATCAATATGTACCAACATCATCAACTATACACCTCATGTATGTGCGCCAACTCATCAACTGCTTGTCTCAACCATGTACTCAACTTGTACCACAACCAAAAGACCTCATCAATTTCATCATCCAAATCTGATTTTTTGCTCTATAAAAGAACTGTTGTATATGATCACATTCCTGCAAACCTTCCTTAACTTTAAAAACAAGAGACTAGCATTTTCATAAAACTTTTCTTTAGTCTCACATGCCTAGTTTTGGATTAGTCAACAACCCTAACTTGAAGTAATTGTAACTTCGAACCTGTAATGTATAAATATCTTAAACTAATATAAAATGTTCTTCAGTGTGTTTTATGCAACTTCTCCAAGTGTCACTACTTGGAACCTCTCAGAAAAGGAGTTATAGCAAAAATGGCATACCTTGGTGAATTCTGGCTTATTCTAGAGAGTGACCTTGTAGAGGGTTCCGTACACAAACTATTTGATGAATTGATATGAAACTGTTACACAACATACTACAAACTGTCCCCTAACCAACACATTTTGTCTCACTACATTTGGATCTTTTATGAAGAAGTTATGATGTTTTTACCCGAAACACTTGATTTTGACTAGTTTCAGGACTGACCACAAACCCTATTTTCCATGGAGTGTAACTCCCAAAATACAACGACCCACAAGATGAATTGTTTACCACATATACTTGGATATGTTTTCTCACTTGTATAGCAATTTCACGGTCTGAATCATTATATAAAAAAAGTTATAGCGAAAATGGTGAGATGGCCTGTAAATAACATACCTTAGAAAGCACCATCAAAAGAATTTATCCTTCCTTGCAATTTGGCTTTCTTTTCTTCACCTTCACTCAGAATTATGTTTTAGATATCCTTGGTTACCTTAGACAAATATAGATATTCAATATGCTCAAGTTTGATTCAAATGAGAGAACGTCGCCTCTTATTTATACTCTCCAAGTAGCTTCCTTAAAAACATCTTCTAGGTCACTTGGCCCACTTTCCTTATTTTAGGGTTGGGTCCACTTCTAATTTCTCCATTAAATTTATTATTGAAAAAATTTATTTTGTATTCAATTTGAATTATAATGCAATCATCACTTCACTTTATTATTTACCTTTTAAAATCTCTTAAACCACTTTGATTACTTTGACCTTTTGGGGCTTCTAGATGACATATGAGGGTCCTCCAACTTCGTAAGGCCATAACTCTCAAACCATGAGGAGTTATGTGACGTTATACATACCACTATAAATGGCATGAAATGTACTATCCATATAGAATAGTATTATCTAAAAATATATCATAACTCATACCGTTACCCATCAATCAAACTTGGGTCAATTACACAAACCCGGGGTCTCCAACTTCTCATGGCCATAACTCTCTAACCGTGAGGAATTATGTGACATTCCACATACCACTAGAAATGACATGACAAGCACTATCCATCTAGGATATTTTCCCTGAAAAATTCACTTTCCTTCATCTAATTATTCCACAATTAAGCATGGGTTCTCTTACTCCACAAAGCGTCTTCCCCTGAGGGCTTTCACCATAAGGGGACCACTTTGGCATTCATCCATATTTACTTCTTATCAATAGTGACAAAACAATAATGAGTCATATTTACATCAAACAATATTGGGTCCATTACCCAAAACTTTGTGCTACAGGTCTTTCTTCAAGGGTTGACATCAATGACAACCAACCTTAATCAACAATAACAAAGCAAAGTGTGCTTGTTGATCCATGTCATCATTCTTCTCATAAATTTCTCTCAAGCTTCTTGTTCTTTGGTTCCTTAAGCTTGTTATAGTGGGATATGAATCATTACTAGGAAAAGAAGAAAAAGAAGAAGAACTATGTTTTGTTGTTTCTCCTTGGATTGTACTTGCAATCTTGGAAGTCTTGATGGAGAAGCTTGTTGTCATGTAGCTTCCACCTACTTATCTTCATGTATAGAAGAAATATTATCTACAAGTATTTCACTTGTTTGGTTATCCCAAGATTTATCTTCTTGGAATTTCATAGCTTTGCTTACTATCAACTTCTTGGTAATATTATTATACACCCTATATTCTTTGTACTATTCACTATATCCCACAAAGATACATTTTCCCCTTCTATCACCAAGATTTATTCTCGGCTCTTCCGGAACATGAGCATAAGCTACATAGCCAAAAACATGAAAATGACAAATGCTAGATTTCATACCACTCCATGCTTCTTAAGGAACTTGATCTTTCATACTGTTGGTTGGTGACAAATTCAAAATATATACTGAGTATTCCATTGCTTCACCCCAGTATTCATTTGACAAATTATTGGCCTTTAGCATACTTCTGGCCATATTCATTATTGTTTGATTCTTCCTTTCAGCTACTCCATTATGTTTTGGAGTGTATCTTGTGGTAAACTATCTCTTGATTCAATGTTGCTTGCAATATGTTGAAAATTTCTTGGGGCCATACTCACCTCTTCGAAATGATTTGAGTAGTTTGATGTACTTTCTAGTTTGATTTTTCAAATGTCTCTCATTTGTGCTTGAGAAAATAGAGCCATGCGTTTCTGCTAAAATCATAAATGAATGTTAGAAAATAATAGTTGCCTCCTATTAACTGAGTTTGCAGTGGACCAAAAAGGCCTGTATGCACTAGTCCAAGGTGTTATTTTTCTCTGTAGTAAGAATTGGAAAACTATCCCTTTGTGTTTGGCCAAAATACAACTCTCATGAGAATTTTTCTGTTCATTTATAATGGGAAAACCTTTGACCATAGATTTCTTTTGTAAATTACTAAGATTGCTAAATGGTAAATGACCATATCTAATATGCCACAACCAAGTCTCATCTGAGTTTGATACATTTTGGGCATATGACTATGAGAAACTTACATTTCTTCATATCAAAGGGAGCATTCTATTTTTGGTTATTTGTATTGTAGCTATAATTTTCTTACTGGGTGGTTTGTCCAAGATTATGCAGTTGGAACCCTAATGAGTGGCCTACACTCATTAGATGATGTCTAAGACCAAGTACATAATAAGTATCATGAATATCCTTCTTATCATCTTGTTTGGCTAATACATAAGTTATACCCTTTCCTACAAATTTATTTTGATAATCATCTCCCAATTTAATTTGAGATGTGACAGAGCTATCTAAAATAGAAAACACATCTTTGTTACCTATCGTATGGTTGTTGTAGCCACTTTCCAACAATCAAATATCATGAGTGTTGCTTGCTTCTTCTATAACGTGTTATGAGAAGAACATTGATTTAGATGTTCCTTCTTCAGTGTTGGTAACATTTGCTCTACCCATATTCAGATATGCTTGCTACTTTCTGCATTCAATTTCCTAGTAACCAAATTTCTTTCAATAATAGCACTCGATACTTGATTTGTTAGTCCATCTTGGATAATTAAATTTCCGCGTCTCCCCCTTTGATTCAAAGAGTTTATTTTTTGTTGTTCCGACTGTTAACTCTTTTCTGAACATTTTGAAGTTGATATATGTCCTATTTGAGAGTGACCTATTCCTCGTCTACCTTTTATTCTATTCCCTCAACCTCTACTTCTGCTAATGGAGGCCTGTGACTGAAATGCATTCTTCAAAGATTTAGTATTTCGACTGAACCTACTTTCATGGCTTAACAAAGATCCCATGAGTTTTTCAACTATCAATTCTGACATATCTTTCACTCTTCTATGGTTACCATGACCATATTAAACTTATCAAGGAGTCTTTGAAGTACCTTCTCAATGACCTTTTATCTCTTGAATGTTTTCTCCATGGGTGCGCAACTGATTCACGATGTTTGTGACATGGGTCATAAAATGATCCACAAATTTTGAATCATTGATTTGAAGAGTCTCAAAAATATTCCTTAGTGTCTCCAACTTTTCATTTTTTACTTTATCTGTGTCCTGATAGGCTGTTTCAATAGTATGCCATGCATGTTTGGCATGATCCACTGCTGCAACTTTGGTGAAAAAGTATTCCTCTAACCCTTGATGGATGAGCCATATGGATTTGGTATCCTTCTTCCTGAGTGCTCAGAGGACATTTATCTATTCATTTGTCATTGCTTGTATATCCGCTGGATCTGGTTCCTGAAATCCATTAACTACTGCTTCCCAACAATCTTCAGACTAGATAAATTTTTTCATCCTAATAGAACATAAATCATAGTTCTTACCCATTAAAACTGGACCTCGTACCAGTGTTGGACCGTTGCTAGCCACCATGAATCTCCTATTCATATTTGTCTCCCCCTTTCTAGATTAAATCTGACTGAAATACTTTTCCTTTTCAGAACAAGCGAAAAGCCCATAAATTTATACCTGGACGCTCTTTGTCTAGAGCTCAATGTTCTTTGTCCGCAACAAGACGCGTGTCCAAAAGGGAAAAAAATGCAGGAGGCACGGTTTATGGACGTGCCCTATACATGCACGGGGGGGCATTCATATTCTCTTTGACGCCCTGTATAAATAGGCAAGTGGGTTTCCATCTCCAAAAACGAGTTTTTTTAAAGAGTTTTTCCCAAAATTTTGCACCAGCACGCTTGGAAACACCTCCTCTTCCTATTGTCGCTTAACCAATCTTGAAAAACAATCTCCAACAACCTGTATATCTCTCTCCAATCTTCGAAGATACTTATTCTAGATCTGATACCATGTTGAAGTTCAACCAGAGGCAACCATAAACAAAACATAGCACACACACACAATGCAATTGTGGAGTTGTTCAACTCTTCTCTACATTCACATAAAAAATTAGATTGCAAATACATGATATGAGATAATTCTCTAGAACACTCCATCCTTCACCTTCCTAATAAATTCTTACTTACCTATCTTGTGCATTTAATATGCCTATCCACTATCAGTTTTGGCCAAACAAGTAATTGAGGAATTACTCCACTTAACAAAGGTAACAAGATGGGATGCTTAGAAAATTGTTCAACATATATACTTACATCTTCACATATTCAATATTTATTGTCATTCCGAGCATAGAACTCACAAACCCTAATTGCACCATCACCCACAAATCACCGCTGCAATATCGGCTTCTAGTTTACAGTGTAAATTCTATAATTCCCAGTTGATAGAAAACACCCACACACAACCAAACAAACTGAAACCTTGGTGCAAACAGCCTGCAAAACCACCCTCAAGACGTCGTTGCTAGGACTCTGTAAAACCACCTTCAACCCACCTTTGAAAAGAAACCGCAAGAACTAATGAAAAACTACAAGAAGACGCCTCTCAAGTCATTGCAGAGTGAAACCAACTTCAAGCCACTGTTGTAAACAAACCTTAAACCATCCTTGCAAATAATCCATGAGGATAGGAACTCTTGATCATGGTGGAAATAGGTCCTCGTAGGTAGGTCACAAGTATTATTAGGTAGACTGACTCTTAGTCTTCGCAGAAGTTTTTCAAGAAAGTGGTGGGATTCCAAAGCAACATGAGAACCCTAGATTTACTAAAAAATATGGACTTATAACTAAACCTCTCAATAACGGTTGTGAAAGTTAAACCTCTAAATAGAAAAAAAACCAATCACAATACCTCATCGTAGTGATGCTACCAAACCACGGCCTCAAAGAGGGATTGAAGAGAAAAACACCGAACCACACAAGAAAAATATGGTGCAGGCAGACAAAAGGAAATCAATAACAAAGGTGGTAGGGGTCAAGACTCCATGCAGTAATCAGCTGGTGCCTCCAACTCGCATACTGGCATCCAACGCGGCGGACATCAATCAACCTCCCAGTGACATAGTAGGTCACAGATAATGCCGATGTCTGAGGGCCGTCACCCCATTCACTCAACGCTCAACACCAACGTCAACCTACAATGCCAATCAGAGGACGGATAAACAATTTTCAAAATAGCCAAGATAAATGGCGAAATATCCAATTATATACAACCATTACAATAACCAAAAATAAGCCCTCTGTCCGACAAACTAATACCTTCGGGCCGTTAACAACCCATTTTTCTTCTTTGACTTCTTCTTCAAAGTATACTAGTTAATAGGATAACAAAACAAAGTGTGCTTGTTGATCCATGTTATCATTCTGCTTATAAATTTCTCTCAAGGTTCTTGTTCTTTGGTTCCTTAAGTTTGCTATAGTGGAATCCAAATAATTACTAGAAGAAGAAGAAGAAATATGTTTTGTTTGTTTTTCTTGGACTTGTACTTGCAATCTTGGAAGTCTTGGTGGAGAAGCTTCCTATCTTATAACTTCCACCTGCTTATATTCATGTATAGAAGGAATCTGATCTACAAGTATTTCACTTGTTTGGTTATCCCAAGATTTATCTTCTTGGAATTTCATATATTTTCTTACTATCAACTTCTTGGTAATATGACTATACACCCTATATGCTTTATACGATTCACTATATCCCACAAATATCCATTTTTCACTTCTATCATCAAGCTTTCTCCTCGACTCTTCAGGAATATGAGCATAAGCTACACACCTAAAAACTTGAAAATCAGAAATGCGAGATTTCATACCACTCTAGGATTCTTGAGGAACTTCATCTTTCATACTATTGATTGGCAACAAATTTAAAATATAAACTGAGCATGCCATTGCTTCGCCCCGGTATTCATTTGAAAAATTCTTTGCCTTTAGCATACTTCTGGCCATATTAATTATTGTTTGATTCTTCCTTTCAACTACTCCATTATGTTTTGGAGTGTATCTTGTTGTAACCCGTCTCTTGATTCCATGTTACCTGCAATATGTTGCACATTCCTTGGAGTCATACTCACCTCCTCGATTTGATTTGAGTACTTTGATGTATTTCCCACTCTATTTCTATGTAAAAGATTTAAATTCTCTCTTTTTTTCAAATGTCTCTCATTTGTGCTTGAGAAAATGCACCCATGGTTTTCTGCTAAAATCATAAATGAATGTTAGAAAATAAAAGTTGCCTCCTATGTTCTGAGTTTGTATTGAACCACAAAGGTTTGTATGCACTAGTTCAAGGTGTTCTTTTTCTCTGTAGGAAGCATTGAGAAAACTATCCATTTATGTTTGGCCAAAATATAACTCTCACATGAATGTTTTTGTTCATTTATAATGGGAAAACCTTTGACCATAGATTTCTTCTATAAAATACTAAGACTGCTAAATGGTAAATGACTATATCTAAGATGCCACAACCAAGTCTCATATGAGCTTGATACATTTTGGGCATATGACTATGATAAACTTACATTTATTAATATCAAAGGGAACATTCTATTTTTGGTTATGTGTACTGTAGATACAACTTTCTTATTGGGTGCTTTGTCCAAGATTGTACACCTAGAACCTTAAAACATGACCTTATACCCATTTTCATTCCCCCGGGCTACACTCATTAGATTATGTCTAAGAACAGGTAGATAATAAACATCATGAATATGCTTATTTTCATGTTGTTTGGTTAATACATAAATTATTTCCTTGCATGCAAATTTCTTCTGACAATCATCTCCCAATTTAATTTGAGATGTTACAAAGCTATATAAACTAGAAAAACTATTTTAGTTACCTATCATATGGTTGTTGCAACCATTCTCCAACAACCAAAAATCACAAATGTTGCTTGCTTCTTCTGTAACTTGACATGAGAAGAACATTGACTCAGATGTTCCTTTTTCAGTGTTGGTAACATTTTCTTTGCCCCTATTTAGACCTGCTTGCTACTTTCTGCATTCACTTTTGTAGTGACCAAATTTCTTGCAATAATATCACTGGATCCTTGATTTGTTAGTCCATTTTGGATGATTAAAATTTATGCCTCTCCCCCTTTGATTCCGAGAGTGTCTTTGTGGTTGTTTCAACTATTAACTCTATTCTAAACATTATGAAGTTGATATCTCTCATGTTTGAGAGTGACCTCTACCTCGTGTGCATTTGCTTCTATTCCCTCGACCTCTACCTCTTGTTATGGAGGCCTAAGACTGAAATGCATTCACCAAAGATTTGGTATTTCGACTGAGCCTACTTTCCTGGGTTAACAAAGATCCCATGAGTTCTTCAATTGTAAATTGTGATATGTCTTTTGACTCTTCTATGGTGATCATGACCATATGAAACTTATCAGGGAGGATTGGAGGTACCTTCTCAATGACCTTTTTCTCTTGAATGTATTCTCCATGGGTGTGCAACTAATTCATGAAGCTCATGACATAGGTCATAAAATGATCCACAAAATTCGAGTCCTTGATTTCAAGAGTCTCAAAACTCTTCTTGAGTGTCAGCAACTTGGCATTTTTGGCTTTATCACTGTCATGATAGGCTATTTCAACAGTGTGCCATGCTTGTTTGGCATGATCTGCTGCTGCGACTTTGGGGAAAATGTATTCCTCTAACCCTTGTTGGATGAGCCATAGGCCTTTCCTATCCTTCTTAATAACTTTTCCAAGGACATTTCTCTATGCATTTGTCATTACTTGTAGATCCACCAGATCTGGTTCCTAAAATCCATTAACTACTACTTCCCAACAATCTTCATACCAGAGGGAATTTTTCATCTTAATAGACCATACATTATAGTTCTTACCCATTAAAATTGGACCTAATGTCAGCATTGAATTGTTTCTAGCCACCATGAATCTGCCATTGACAGTTGTCTCCCCCTTTATGGCTTAAATCTGACTGAAATAATTTTTCTTTTCGAAATAGTCGAAAACCCAAAAATTTTATACCTAGACGCTCCCTGTCCAGAGATCAACATTCTCTATCCACAACAAGACGCATGTCCAAAATGGAATTTTTTTCTGGGACACATAGGTTATGAACATGCCCTATGCATGCACGAAAGAGCATTTGTCCTCCCTAGGACACCCTGTACACATGGGAAAGGGGGAGTCCATCTCCAAAAATGATTTTTTTTAAGAGTTTTTCCCAAATTTTTGCACAAACAAAATAGAGGATACACACACAATGCAACTCTGAAATTGTTCATCTCTTCTCTACATTCATATAAAAAACTAAATTGCAAATACATGATATGAGATAATTCTCTAGAAGGCTCCATCCTTCACCTAGCTAATAAATGCATACTTACCTATTTTGTGTGTGCATTTAAGATGGTTATCCACTATTAGTTTTTGTCAAACAAGTAATGGAGGAATTACACCACTTAACAAACGTAACAAGATTATAAGGCTCCATCCTTCACCTAGCTAATAAATGCATACTTACCTATTTTGTGTGTGCATTTAAGATGGTTATCCACTATTAGTTTTTGTCAAACAAGTAATGGAGGAATTACTCCAGTTAACAAAGGTAACAAGATGAGATGCTTAGAAAATTGTTCAGTATAGCTACTTTTACCCTCACATCTTCAATATCTATTTTCGTTCCAAGCATAGAACTTACAAACCCTAATTTCACCATCACCCTCAAACCACATCTGCAATATCAGCTTCCAGTTTGTAGTGTAAGTTCTGTAATGCCCACCGCTGCAATATAGGCTTCTAGTTTGTAGTGTAAGTTTTCTAATGCTCAGTTGACAGAAAACACCCACACACAACCAAAGAAAATGAAACCTTGGTGAAAAGACCCTGCAAAACCACCCTCAAGAAACCTTTGCTAAGACTCTGTAAAACCACCTTCAACCTACCTTTGCAAAGAAACTGCAGGGACTAATCACAAACCAGAGGAAAACGCCTCTGCACTCATTGCAGAGTGAAACCAACTTCAAGCCACCACTACAAACCACCCTTAAACCATCCTTGTAAATAAGCCATGAGGATAGGAACGCCCAATCATGGTGGAAGTAGGCCCTCATAGACAGGTCACAAATCTTATTAGGTAGACTGACTCTTAGAATTCGCAAAAGTTTTTTAGGAAAGTGGTGGTATTCCAAAGCAACAATGGAACCCTATATTTACTAAAAGACATGGACTTATAATTAAACCTCTAAATAACGGTTGTGAAAGTTAAACCTCCATATAGAAAAAAAAGATCACAAACCCTCGTCAAAGTGATGCTCCCGAACCACAGCCTGAAATAGGGACCGGAGAAAAACACTGAACCACACAACAAAACAGTGGTGTAGGTAGACAAAAGGAAATAAATAACAAAGGTGGCAGTGGAGAAGACTTCATGCAGTAATCAACGCGTGCCTCCAACTCACGTACCATCTTCTAGTGTAGTGGACATCAATCAACCTCCCAGCGGCATACTAGGTCGCAGAGAACGCCGATGTCTCTGGGCTGCCACCCCCTTCACTCAGTGGAGGAGTTGGGTCTAATGTGCCCCTTTTGAAGAATCTCTTGGATCTGACGCATGATTTCGTCATTCTCCATCATCAAGCACCGATAGACTAGTCCATTATGTAGAGGTGTGTTGGGGGTCAGATCAATTCGATGCTTGACCTTGTAGTGTGTCCGTACCTCTGTTGGTGAGACAAAGACATCTCTGCGTTCTTCCACGAGCCCATCCACTTTCTTCTGCTGCAAAGAGAGGTGTTCTATAGAGGCCACAAATGTGGCGGTGACCTTCTTCTTACTATGAGCATGAATTAGAAAGAAGATGAACTTCCCGGTCTATGAAATGAGCTTACTGCATTTCTTAGCAGAGATTAAAGAAATAACAGTAGGTGGTGCCACCTCTGGGATCCTGTATAATTGTCTACCCAAAGTAATAATAACACTGCGGGGTCTAGACTCATACACAACATGACGTTTCCACAAATATGGTTGTCCTAAAATAACATCAAAAACTTCAAGGGGATGAATATCACACAGTACCTCATCTTTGAAAGTCTTGATGTCGTAGGGAAGATGGCATTGTTGGCTGACACAAAGATCTCTTTCTTGATGAAGCCAGTCGATGGTGTAGGGATGCAGGTGCGATTTCGTTGGCAGGTTCAACCGCTTGACGACCTTTGCTGAAATTAGGGTCTTCTGACTATCGTTGTCGAAAATGAAGTGAATCGAAGCCCCCTTGACCCACATCTATGAGTCAAAGAGGCATTCCCCTTCCTCTGGTTCTTCTAGTTCACTTGGATGGACTTTGGTGGTAGCGACCATGAGGGACTGCTTCGAGTGACATTCATCGGTGTTGTGCCAAGGAATGTTATGGTACTCACACCATTTTTCCATTTCCTTCTTTGTTTTCTTGTTTCCCTTCTTGTGTTGCGGCTTGTACGGATTGTCTTGAGGGAGGCCATCGTGAATTTTTCCCCTAGTGTGTGGGTTGTGGTTCCCTTTTCCCTGCTTCGGCTGTGAGGGGTTTGTAGATCCAAACTCTCGTCGTTTCTCCTTAAATTTATGCTTGATCTTAACAATGTATCTATAAGTTGTGCCCACTCAGGCGATGTCTAGGAAGTCCATTTATGTTTGAATGTATCTATGAAAACAAATGTGGTATTTGAGAATCAGATGATGATCAGAATATTTGATATGCAATTTTGTGCGGAGGGTATGGAAAATATTGGTGAAGTATGGTATTGTCTGGACCCTTTCTTAAAATTAGGTGGTCCATCTGGTGTATTGGTTCTCGTAGCTTCCAACAGGGTATTATTGTTGTTTAATGGTATCCTGGAAGGAATCCCATGTAGGGGCCACCACAAAGATTGTAGATTCCTCCACGGCCCTTTTCTCAGAGTAAGTATCCCACCAGTCTTTAACATGGGGAACAACCTTGAGGAGTTAAAAAGTGATATTTTCTCGATCGAAAAAATTGTGGACCGAAAAATATCCTTCGATTACATTCAACCATTTATCTACAACATCTACATCTATTGTTCCTTCAAATAATGGAATATCAAAATTTACCTGTACCTAGAAGGGGTTTGCATGGCCGCCTAATGAAGATGCTTCTCTTGTGGGCAACCATCGAAGGATCTGTGTGAAGTTGTCCATCATTTCATTCCTTTGTCGCGTGAAGGCTTACTCGAGAAACATTTTAATAGGATCTTCTGCTCCATCATCTTTCTTTTATTCTCACATGGGTTGTTTTCAGGCTCGGCGTAGCCGATATGGTAATGCCTCAATTGGTTTGAGTCCCAACTTATTGTACCCGGATCTTGTTGGGGACATACAAGAAGAAAAATAAATGAAGAGAAGACCTCTCTGATACCACTGATCCAGATTTAGGAGCGCGAAAAATTGATTAATAGACTGAATACAATAACACAGATATAGGAAGAATAACACAAATATACAGTGAAAAATATCTTCTATTAAGTAATGAAATAGGCTGAAACTATAAAACTGCAGAACTAAAACTTTCTCGAATCCTGGTAGTTATCTCTGAAAAGAAATGTGGCTACTACACGCATCCGTTTGAGCAGAATGGATTACAATGAGGCTCCATAGGCCCTTTTAATATTACTCATGAATTCCAAAACCATAGACATCCAAAAACCTAACCGTAGAAGGTGAAACACCAAAAGTCATGTGGGCCCTATCGGTAAGTTGGTGTAATTTGGTACCTCAACTTCCTAGGTTCATAACTTTTGCATACGACCTTCGTTTTACATGCATGATAGTCCGATGGAAAGGTATTTCAGAGAAATACACATTCTGTTGTCAGAATATAACTTTGTCTATAGTTTGATAGTGGCGAGACAAAAAATAAATGTTTAGGGCCCCAAAACAACCCTGAAAGTACAACAATATGTGAGGACATGAAAACATACAAAAGAAGCTAGTTGGATTATGCGAGAGGCCACCTGTATGCAACTAGACAATATGTCAGGCTTCAAAAAAACCCATAAGTGTATAACTCACAATTATAAAGTAATACATAAAGACATGATGAACAAAAATGGACACAAGGAGCCAATTGGAATAGGTGGGTGGCCAGTAATATCCACCTGGATCAACTAGATCCCGTGTGTTGTTTTTCTCAATTTCTTCAATCTCTTCGTTCCTTGCATCAACCCTTTTTTAGTTTGTGACTTCTTATTCAAAGTATATGGTTGATAGGATAACAAAACAAAGTGTGCTTGTTGATCCATGTCATCATTCTTCTCATAAATTTCTCTCAAGCTTCTTGTTCTTTGGTTCCTTAAGTTTGCTATAATGGGATCCGAATCATTTAAAGGAGAAGAAGAAAAAGAAGAACTATGTTTTGTTTGTTATCCTTGGACTTGTACTTGCAATCTTGGAAGTCTTGATGGAGAAGCTTGTTGTCATGTAGCTTCCACCTGTTTATCTTCATGTTTAGAAGAAATCTGATCTACAATTATTTCACTTGTTTGGTTATCCGAACATTTATCTTCATGGAATTTCATAGCTTTGCTTACTATCAGCTTCCTGGTAATATTATTATACACCCTATATTCTTTATATTGTTCACTATATCCCACAAATATACATTTTTCCCTTCTATCATCAAGCTTTATCCTCGGCTCTTCAGCAACATGAGCATAAGCTACACAACCAAAAAATTGAAAATGAGAAATGTTATATTTCATACCACTCCAGGCGTCTTAAGGAACTTGATCTTTCATACTATTGGTTGGTGACAAATTCAAAATATAAACTGAGTAAGCCATTGCTTCACCCCAGTATTCATTTGACAAATTATTAGCCTTTACCGTACTTCTGGCCATATTCATTATTGTTTGATTCTTCCTTTCAGCTACTCCATTAGGTTTTGGAGTGGATCTTGTGGTAAACTATATCTTGATTCCATGTTGCTTGCAATATTTTGAAAATTTCTTGGGGTCATACTCACCTCCTCGAAATGATTTGAGTAGTTTGATGTACTTTCTAGTCTTTTTCTATGTGAATGATTTAATTTCTCTAAATTTTTCAAATGTCTCTGATTTGTGCTTGAGAAAATAGTCCCATGTTTTTTTGCTAAATTCATCAATGAATGTTAGAAAATAATAGTTGCCTCCTATTAACTGAGTTTGCAGTGGACCAAAAAGCTCTGTATGCACCAGTCCAAGGTGTTATTTTTCTCTGTAGGAAGCATTGGGAAAACTATCCCTTTGTGTTTGGCCAAAATACAACTCTCACGAGAAATTTTCTGTTCATTTATAATGGGAAAACCTTTGACCATAGATTTCTTTTGTAAATTACTAAGACTGCTAAATGGTAAATGACCATATGTAAAATGCCACAACCAAGTGTCATCTGAGCTTGATACATTTTGGGCATATGACTATGTGAAACTTAGATTTCTTAATATCAAAGGAAGCATTCTATTTTTGGTTATTTGTATTGTAGCTATAATTTTCTTACTGGGTGGTTTGTCCAAGATTGTGTAGTTGGAACCTTAATGAGTGGCCTACACTCATTAGATTATGTCTAAGACCAGGTACATAATAAACATCATGAATATCCTTCTTATCATCTTGTTTGGTTAATACATAAATTATACCCTTGCCTACAACTTTATTTTGATAATCATCTCCCAATTTAATTTGAGATGTGACAGAGCTATCTAAAATAGAAAACACATCTTTGTTACCTATCATATGGTTGTTGTAGCCACTGTCCAAAAACCAAATATCATGAGTGTTGCTTTCTTCTTCTATAATGTGACATGAGAAGAACATTGATTCAGATGTTCCTTCTTCAGTGTTGGTAACATTTTCTCTGCCCATATTCAGATATGCTTGCTACCTTTTGCATTCACTTTCCTAGTAACCAAATTTATTGTAGTAATAGCACTCGATCCTTGATTTGTTAGTCCATCTTGGATGATTAAATTTTCGTGTCTCCCCCGTTGATTCTGAGAGTGTATTTGTCGTTGTTCTGACTGTTAACTCTCTTCTGAACATTTGAAGTTGATATATCTCCTATTTGAGAGTGACCTATGCCTCGTCTGCCTTTGCTTCTATTCCCTTGACCTCTACTTCTACTAATGGAGGCCTGCGACTGAAATGCATTCTTCAAAGATTTAGTATTTTGACTGAACCTACTTTCATGGCTTAACAAAGATCCCATGAGTTATTCAACTATCAAATGTGACATATCTTTTGACTCTTCTATGGTTACCATGACCATATTAAACTTATCAAGGAGTCTTTGAAGTACCTTCTCAATGACTTTTTTCTCTTGAATGTTTTCTCCATGGGTCATAAAATGATCTACAACTTTTGAATCCTTGATTTGAAGAGTCTCAAAAATATTCCTTCGTGTCTGCAAATTTTCATTTTTTACTTTATCTGTGCCTTGATAGATTGTTTCAACAATATCCCATGCATGTTTGGCATGATCCACTGCTGCAACTTTGGGGAAAATGTATTCCTCTAACCCTTATTGGATGAGCCATATGGATTTGGTATCCTTCTTCCTGAGCGCTTCGAGGACATTTATCTACGCATTTGTCATTGCTTGTAGATCCACTGGATCTGGTTCCTGAAATCCATTAACTATTGCTTCCCAACAATCTTCAGACTGGAGAAAATTTTTCATCCTAATGGAACATACATCATAATTCTTATCCATTAAAACTGGACCTCGTACCAGTGTTGTACCATTTCTAGCCACCATGAATCTCCTGTTCATGTTTGTCTCCCCCTTTCTGGATCAAATCTGGCTGAAATACTTTTCCTTTTTGAAACAGGCGAAAAACCCAGAAGTTTTATACCTAGGCGTTCTTTGTCTAGAGCTCGATGTGCTCTGTCCACAACAAGATGTGTGTCCAAAAGGGAAAAAACAATTTCAGGAGGCATGGGTTATGGACATGCCCTATACATGTGTGGGGGAGCATTCTTCTTCTCTTTGATGCCCTGTATACACACGCAAGTGGGTGTCCATCTCCAAAAATAATTTTTTTAAACAGTTTTCCCCAAAATTTTGCACCAGAATGCTTGGAAAAACCTCCTCTTCCCATTGTCTCTTATCCAAGATTGAAAACCGCTTTCCAACAACCTGTAGATCGCTCTCCAATCTTCGAAGAGACTTATTCTAGCTCTAATACCATTTTGAATTTCAAGCAGAGGCAACCATAAATAGAGCATAGCACACACATGCAATGCAATTGTGGACTTGTTCAACTCTTCTCTACGTTCACATAAAAAATTAAATTACAAATACATGATATGTGATAATTCTCTAGAACACTCCATCCTTCACCTTCCTAATAAATGCTTACTTACCTATCTTGTGCATTTAAGATGCCTATCCACTATCGGTTTTGGACAAACAAGTAATTGAGGAATTACTCCACTTAAGAAAGGTAACATGGGATTCTTAGAAAATTGTTCAGTATAGCTACTTATAACCTCGCATCTTCAATATCTATTGTCATTCCGAGCATAGAACTCACAAACCCTAATTGCACCATCGGCCACAAACAACCACTGCAATATCGACTTCTAGTTTGTAGTGTAAATTTTGTAATTCCTAGTTGATAGAAAACACCCACACACAACCAAACAAAATGAAACCCTGGTGCAAAGATCCTGCAAAACCACCCTCAAGCCACCATTGCTAGGACTCTGTAAAACCACCTTCAACCGACCTTTGAAAAGAAACCGTAGAGACTAATGAAAAACTACAGGAAGATGCCTCTCAAGTCGTTGCAGAGTGAAACCAACTTCAAGGCACGATTGTAAACAAACCTTAAACCATCCTTGCAAATAAGCCACGAGGATAGGAACTCTTGATCATGGTGGAAGCAGGTCCTTGTAGAGATGTCACAAATATTATTAGGTAGACTGACTTGTAGTGTTTGCAAAAGTTTTGCAAGAAAGTGGTGGGATTCCAAAGCAACATGAGAACCCTAGATTTACTGAAAAATATGGACTTATAAATAAACCTCTATATAGTGGTTTTGAAAGTTAAACCTCTAAATAGAAAAAAACAAATCAAAAATCCTCATCGTAGTGACGCTCCTGAACCACGGCCTCAAAGAGGTACTGAAGAGAAAAACACTGAACCACAAAAGAAAATCGCAGTGCAGGCAGAAAAAAGGAAAGCAATAACAAAGGTGGCAGGGGTCAAGACTCCATGCAGTAATCAACTGGTGCATCCAACTTGTGTACTGGCGTCCAATGCAACAGACATCAATCAACCTCCCAGTGACATAGTAGGTCACAAACAATGCTGATGTCTCAGGGCCGCCACCCCCTTCACTAAATGCTCAACACCAACGTCAACCTACAAGGCCAATCAGAGGGAGGATAAATAATTTTCAAAAGAACCAAGATAAATGGCGAAATATCCAATTATATACAACCATTGCAATAACAAAAAATAAGCCCTCCGTCCGACAAACTAATACCTTTGGGCCGTTAACAACCCATTTTTCTTCTTTGACTGCTATTTCAAAGTATATTGTTAATAGGATAACAAAACAAAGTGTGCTTGTTGATCCGTGTTATCATTCTGCTCATAAATTTCTCTCAAGGTTCTTGTTCTTTGGTTCCTTAAGTTTGATATAGTGGGATCCGAATAATTACTGGAAGAAGAAGAAAAAGAACTATGTTTTTCTTGTCCTCCTTGGACTTGTACTTGCAATCTTGGAAGTCTTGGTGGAGAAGCTTCCTGTCTTGTAGCTTCCACCTGCTTATATTCATGTATAGAAGGAATTTGATCTACAAGTATTTCACTTGTTTGGTTATCCCAAGATTTATCTTCTTGGAATTTCATATATTTTCTTACTATCGGCTTCTTGGTAATATGATTATACACCCTATATGATTTAGACTGTTCACTATATCCCACAAATATCCATTTTTCACTTCTATCATCAAGCTTTCTCCGCGACTCTTCAGGAATATGAGCATAAGCTACACAACTAAAAACTTGAAAATGAGAAACGCGAGATTTCATACCACTCCAAGCTTCTTGAGGAACTTCATCCTTCATACTGTTGATTGGCGACAAATTTAAAATATAAACTGAGCATGCCATTGCTTCACCCCAGTATTCATTTGAAAAATTCTTGGCCTTTAGCATACTTCTGGCCATATTCATTATTGTTTGATTCTTCCTTTCAACTACTCCATTATGTTTTGGAGTGTATCTTGTTGTAACCCGTCTCTTGATTCCATGTTACCTGCAATATGTTGCACATTCCTTGGAGTCATACTCACCTCCTCGATTTGATCTGAGTACTTTGATGTACTTCCCATTCTGTTTCTATGTCAAATATTTAAATTCTGTGATTTTTGCAAATGTCTCATTTGTGCTTGAGAAAATGCACCCATGCTTTTCTGCTAAAATCATCAATGAATGTTAGAAAATAAAAGTTGCCTCCTATGTTCTGAGTTTGCATTGAACCACAAAGGTTTGTATGTACTAGTTCAAGGTGTTCTTTTCTCTGTAGGAAGCATTGTGAAAACTATCTCTTTATGTTTGGCCAAAATACAATTCTCACATGAACATTTTTGTTCATTTATAATGGGAAAAACTTTGACCATAGATTTCTTCTATAAAATAATAAGATTGCTAAACGGTAAATGACTATATCTAAGATGCCACAACCAAGTCTCACCTGAGCTTGATAAATTTTCGGCATATGACTGTGATAAACTTACATTTCTTAATATCAAAGGGAACATTCTATTTTTGGTCATGTGTACTGTAGATACAACTTTCTTATTGGGTGGTTTGTCCAAGATTGTACACCTGGAACCTTCAAAAATGACCTTATAACCATGTTCATTCCTCTGGGCTACACTCATTAGATTATGTCTAAGAACAGGTACATAATAAACATCATGAATATGCTTCTTTTCATGTTGTTTGGTTAATACATAAATGATTTCCTTGCATGCAACTTTCTTCTGACAATCATCTCCCAATTTAATTTGAGATGTTACAAAGCGATATAAACTAGAAAAACTATCTTTGTTACCTATCATATGGTTGTTGCAACCATTCTCCAACAACCAAAGATCACAAATGTTGCCTTCTTCTTCTGTAACTTGACATTAGAAGAACATTTATTCAGATGTTCCTTTTTCAGTGTTAGTAACATTTGCTCTGCCCCTATTCAGACCTGCTTGCTAATTTCTGCATTCACTTTTGTAGTGCCCAAAATTCTTGCAATAATAGCACTGGATCCTTGATTTGTCAGTCCATTTTGGATGATTAAAATTTATGCCTCTTCCCCTTTGATTCCGAGAGTGTCTTTGTGGTTGTTCCAACTGTTAACTCTGTTCTGAACATTTTGAATTTGATATCTCTCATGTTTGAGAGTGACCTCTATCTCGTGTGCCTTTTCTTCTATTCCCTCGACCTCTACCTCTTCTTATGGAGGCCTGAGACTGAAATGCATTTGCCAAAGATTCGGTATTTCGACTGAAACTACTTTTTTGGGTTAATAAAGATCCCATGAGTTCTTCAATTGTAAATCGTGACATGTCTTTTGACTCTTCTATGGTGGCCATGACCATATGAAACTTATCAGGGAGGATTGGAGGTACCTTCTCAATGACCTTTGTCTCTTGAATGTCTTCTCCATGGGTGTGCAACTAATTCATGATGCTCATGACATGGGTCATAAAATGATCCACAAAATTCGAGTCATTGATTTCAAGAGTCTCAAAACTCTTCTTGAGTGTCTGCAACTTGGCATTTTTGAATTTATCACTGTCATGATAGGCTATTTCAATAGTGTCCCATGCTTGTTTGGCATGATCTACTACTGCGACTTTGGGGAAAATGGATTCCTCTAACCCTTGTTGGATGAGCCATAGGGCTTTTCTATCCTTATTACTAATTTTTTCGAGGACATTTCTCTACGCATTTGTCATTGCTTGTAGATTCGCTAGATCTGGTTCCTGAAATACATTAACTAGTGCTTCCCAACAATCTTCATCTTAATTTTTCATCTTAATAGACCATACATTATAGTCCTTACCCATTAAAACTGGACCTAATGTCAGTGTTGAACTGTTGCTAGCCACCATGAATCTCCCGTTGACAGTCTTCTCCACCTTTCTGGCTTAAATCTGACCAAAATACTTTTCCTTTTCGAAATAGGCGAAAAACCAGAAATTTTATACCTGGACGCTCCTTGTCCAGAGATGAACATGCTCTGTCCACAACAAGATGCATGTCCAAAAGGGATTTTTTTTTTTGGGGACGCACAGGTTATGGACGTGCCCTATACACGCACGAAGGAACATTCGTCCTCTCTTGGACGCCTTGTATACATGGGCAAGGGGGCATCCATCTCCAAAAATGATTTTTTTTAAGAGTTTTTCCGAAATTTTTGCACAAACAAAATAGAGGATACACACACAATGCAACTATGAAATTGTTCATCTTTTCTCTACATTCAGATAAAAAACTAAATTGCAAATACATGATATGAGATAATTCTCTAGAAGGCTCCATCCTTCACCTAACTAATAAATGTTAATAACTGCATACTTACCTATTTTGTGTGTGCATTTAAGATGGTTATCCACTATTAATTTTTGTCAAACAAGTAATGAAGGAATTACTCCACTTAACAAAGGTAACAAGATTATAACGCTACATCCTTCACCTAGCTAATAAATACATACCTACCTATTTTGTGTGTGCATTTAAGATGGTTATCCACTATTAGTTTTTGTCAAACAAGTAATGGAGGAATTACTCCACTTAACGAAGGTAACAAGATGAATGCTTAGAAAATTGTTCAGTATAGCTACTTTTACCCTCACATCTTCAATATCTATTTTCGTTCCGAGCATAGAACTCACAAACCCTAATTGCACCATCGCCCTCAAACCACCGCTGCAATATCGGCTTCCAGTTTGTAGTGTAAGTTCTGTAATGCCCACCGCTGCAATATCGGCTTCCAGTTTGTAGTGTAAGTTCTGTAATGCCCAGTTGACAGAAGACACCCACACACAACCAAAGAAAATGAAACCCTGGTGCAAAGAACCTGCAAAACCACCCTCAAGCAACCGTTGCTAAGACTCTGTAAAACCACCTTCAACCCACCTTTGCAAAGAAGCCGCAGGGACTAATCACAAACCAGAGGAAAACGCCTCTGCACTCGTTGCAGAGTGAAACCAACTTCAAGCCACCGCTGCAAACCACCCTTAAACCATCCTTGCAAATAAGCCACGAGGATAGGAACGCCTGATCATGGTGGAAGCAGGTCCTCGTAGACAGGTCACAAATCTTATTAGGTAGACTGACTCTTAATCTTCGCCGAAGTTTTTCAGGAAAGTGGCGGGATTCCAAAGCAACAGGGGAACCCTAGATTTACTGAACGATATGGACTTATAATTAAACCTCTAAATAACGGTTGTGAAAGTTAAACCTCTAAATAGAAAAAAACAGATCACAAACCCTCATCACAGTGACGCTCCCGAACCACAGCCTCAAATAGGGACTGGAGAAAAACACCGAACC
>JASDQU010754970.1:0-13019 GCA_032191745.1 Picea mariana | reverse complement strand
TTCAATATCTATTTTCGTTCCGAGCATAGAACTCACAAACCCTAATTGCACCATCGCCCTCAAACCACCGCTGCAATATCGGCTTCCAGTTTGTAGTGTAAGTTCTGTAATGCCCACCGCTGCAATATCGGCTTCCAGTTTGTAGTGTAAGTTCTGTAATGCCCAGTTGACAGAAGACACCCACACACAACCAAAGAAAATGAAACCCTGGTGCAAAGAACCTGCAAAACCACCCTCAAGCAACCGTTGCTAAGACTCTGTAAAACCACCTTCAACCCACCTTTGCAAAGAAGCCGCAGGGACTAATCACAAACCAGAGGAAAACGCCTCTGCACTCGTTGCAGAGTGAAACCAACTTCAAGCCACCGCTGCAAACCACCCTTAAACCATCCTTGCAAATAAGCCACGAGGATAGGAACGCCTGATCATGGTGGAAGCAGGTCCTCGTAGACAGGTCACAAATCTTATTAGGTAGACTGACTCTTAATCTTCGCCGAAGTTTTTCAGGAAAGTGGCGGGATTCCAAAGCAACAGGGGAACCCTAGATTTACTGAACGATATGGACTTATAATTAAACCTCTAAATAACGGTTGTGAAAGTTAAACCTCTAAATAGAAAAAAACAGATCACAAACCCTCATCACAGTGACGCTCCCGAACCACAGCCTCAAATAGGGACTGGAGAAAAACACCGAACCACACAACAAAACAGCGGTGCAGGCAGACAAAAGGAAAGAAATAACAAAGGTGGCAGGGGAGAAGACTCCATGCAGTAATCAACTCGTGCCTCCAACTCGCGTACCGCCGTCCAGCGCGGCGGACATCAATCAACCTCCCAGAGGCATACTAGGTCGCAGAGAACGCCGACGTCTCTGGGCCGCCACCCCCTTCATTCAGTGCTCAACACCAACGTCAACCTGCAGCGCCAATGGGAGTGCGGATAGACAATTTTCAAAATAACCAAGATAAATGGCGAAAAATTCAATTATATCCAACCATTGCAATAACAAAAAATAAGCCCTGCGTCCGGCAGACTAATACCTTCGGGCCGTTGACAACGCAATGCTATTTACACTCTGCATAAAGTAATTAGAGAGAACCCTAACGTAAACGACAAGTAGGTACTAAAATGCCTAAATTTTCTGGCTCGTGTGGAATTCGCAGCAACCAAAAAGCATTTTCTAAGAGGTCGAAGGCGCACAGGTCCGTGCCAGTTTACCATTGAATTCATTACCCGAGGATAAAAAGGGTAATGAATTCAATGGTAACATTTTACTTTATTTTATTGGCAGCGCATTGTTTCTAAAATATTGTGGGCGCAGTTGTTCCATGTGTTTTATTACATCTTATTTCCTTTTTCATTTTCACCCAACCCTCAGGTTCGAAGGTTGAAACATAATTCGTCGCACCAGCCTGGCTTTGCTGAGCCGCAAAAGCCAAGCCTGTGTATTCGCCTCTGCATGCCTGAAAGAGAAGATATAGTACAACTTTGAAACATTTGCGTTCCTCGACACTCGACACATTCTTATAAACATGTACAATCGTTGCCAGGCAACCGGTACATCATATGAAACAATCTCCAACAACATACAAACATGACAGCAGTATTAATCAGAAGCATAAGATATAACAGTAATAAGTTGACCTTAAACATACTGAGATGGGGTTCAAAGGGCCTATGCGGAGTTCAACGATTCCCAGAGTCCACCCAAACACTTCTGGGAATTAGCCAAGGAGGCTCTTCACCGAAGTGTCTGGGAGAACTCCAGGAGCGTTAAACAAGTTATGACAATATCCGATTTTGTGTTGTCTTCGCAGCTTATTCTATCCATCCCTCTACTCCGATTACAATTAATTGACAGTACAAGCTGATTTTATAATGGTAAATGCAACCTCGGGAATCGAATTGAAGTGAAAAGAAGATTCTCCAAGTGAGGGCCATGTCCGGCATATTCTACTTTGCTTCCCAAGAATTTATCCTCGAAAAATACATTAATCTGAAATGAAATGGAGACCTCATGATCTGCTTTTCTTTTGTTTAAGGCCAGATCAATTTACAGAAATGTCCGGACACTTCAATGACCAATCTTATCGTCAAATGTACGACACATGACAAGTGGCGAGATGCCCTGTTTACTATTGCCCCTAAGATGCTCTGATTCTAATGCAGCGCATTTAGCTAAAATATCTTAAAGTTTGAGCAGGATTGAAGGTAAGAAATGTGTGGTCTCACTCGGCGTCACGGTTTCAAATTTATAGAATAAGTAGTTAATAGAGTAACTACTATAAATCCATTTAAGAATAGAAAATTTGAGGAAAGTTTACATCAGATGGATTAACAATGTTATAGTAATATTGAGCATTTTCTTTTATAATTAGAATTTATTTATTTTTATGTTTTTTTTTTATAATACATTAATGTATTCTTTTATAATAATATTGACAATTTTTTTTATAATTAAAATTTATTTTTTAATATAATTTTTTTATAATATATATTTATTATATATTTTTATATAATAATATATATTTTTATTATAATTTATTTGTTAACTAGTAATAAGGATAACCATTACTCATTACTAATACAAGTTAAGTCTTCACTGTTATTTAAGAAAAAAAACACATGTTATTCAAGAAAAACTACAAGAAATGCTTTTAGTCTTCACCTTTAACTTGTTCTTTAGTGTCAAGACAACTGAATCAGAAGTAATATGAAAACTATTTAATAATATGTTTTCATTTTATTAATATTCATTTAAATTTAAATTTTATTTTATTATATTTATGAGTATTTTATTTATTTATATTTTAGTTATATTAAATTTTAATTATATATATATATTCTTTTTTATAGATATTTATTCTCATTCTATTCTAAAATTTAATACAATTTATTATTATGTTTAATATATTAATATATTCTTAAAATACTTATTTAATCATTATAACTAATTGAATTTAATGTATAACATTTTTAAAAATCATATAACAACTTGTAATCCAATACTCTTATACTTTGTAGTGAATAAAAATATTTTCTTAAACTATTTTGAATATAGGCAATCCAATCACCTAAGGATTGATTGCTCACTAGAAATATATGCAAAATAAATATATTGTTTTCATTTATCGGTTTTTAAATTCAAGGTTGATTAAAATATTTTTCTTTATTTTTTTAATTGATGTATAATTGTTAATATTTAAACGAATATATAATTTTATTTGTAGGTTTTTAAATAAAACATTGATTAAAATATTTATGTTTATTTTTTGTTAATTTTTTTTTATTGATGAGTAAAATTTATAATTATATAGAATTATTTGAAATGTAAAATTATAGTGATTTTAGTTTTTTCTTATGACTAACTTAAAATAAAAATATAATATAATTTAATAATGTTGAAGTCACTAAAAATAAATGATAGAATCATTGTAATTGTAATTTTAAATTCAATACAAATCAATATTAAAATTTATGGATATTAAATTCAAAACTTAATAGTAATAAAAATAATTATGTATATAACATGAGTGGGTAACAATGAAGTGAAATGTATTTTAATAATCAATTTAGTTATTATAACATGAATGTATTAATTATTTACTTTATTAAAATGTATGATGTATTTGAGAATTTAAAATGAAAGTTCTCAATAAGATATTTATTATTTCCTAGAATTACAAATTTCCTTACTTTCATTCTTAATCCTACTTTAAACAGTAATCTAAAATTACAAATTTACTTACTTTAAATTTTAATAGTTATAATAAATTGTTAAGATATGAATACAACTTTTATCTTTAGCATATGAATAGAATTTGCTTTTGTACCATATTACATAAACCCTAATATTTAAGTTACATAAAGATTGATAGCAATAATAAAAAACACTTATATTATTTCTATTAAAATTAAACCTTATTATTATTTCTATTAATAATTACATTATAAAAAGTAGTTAATATAAAAAGATGAAATCATTCTCAATCTTTAAAAAATTAATGATATCTATTCGCTTATATCTATCATTTTTTATAATATGATTGTGCTAATTTTATTATTTTCGAAATAAGAAAACAACCATATTTAAAAAAATACGATAAAATAAACATTTTAAAGTTCTTCAATATCTTTCCAATAACACATAGAACTCCAAAAACAAATAATTTTAAAAATAATAATTCCTTATGTAATTATATATTCTTTTATGTTTAAAAATAAAAAACTAAAATTATGAAATGTGTATGTGTTAATAATGTGTACACATGTATGTAATATGTGTTTCTAAAATGTGTACGCATTTATTTAAAGGTTTATTTGAAATTGTGTTGTGGTTTGGAAGGTGCTGAATTTGGTTTGAAAAAATATATACACATTTTAAATAACATGTTCATGTTTTTCAAAAGCTTATTTGAATTTGCTATTTTTATTTTTGAATCATCAACTTTATAAAAAAAAAAATATTATTATAAATAAACATTTATAATATCTTAAAAATATAATATACTATACTCGAACGATTCTTTGAAAAAAATATATACACATTTTAAATAACATGTTCATCTCAAAAATATAATATACTATACTCGAACGATTCTTTGAAAAAAATATATACACATTTTAAATAACATATTCATGTTTTTCAAAAGCTTATTTGAATTTGCTATTTTTATTTTTGAATCATCAACTTTATAAAAAAAAAAAATGATTATTATAAATAAACATTTATAATATCTCAAAAATATAATATACTATACTCGAACGATTCTTAGAAAAGCACGCAGTTATAACGATTCTAAGCTTGTATGCCAAGACCCATCTAATCTTGTTGTTCTATACGTGATATACCGAAAGTGATTTGTTTTATACAGTTTCGATGGATAGTCAACAAAACATATGTGATAGGAAGGTGTCTCTTTTTAAAATTCCTTTTTGGGTGCGTCTCCCTTCTTCTTGCTTATATCAAATTGGACCATATACAATATCAAACCAATTCTTCTTTAATTATTAGGGGTTATTACGATCATAGATGTAGTTTAATCTCAAGTCTCTAAATTATTAAGAGAATTCGAGAGAATATATACTAAAAACATATTTATATATTAAAAGATTTTATTTGTGACTTTGTTCTATTTTAATTTAGTTCTACAGCATTTAAATTCCCATAAAAGGTAAAATGTATTTAAACAATTAAGAATTATTATTATTCTTTTAAGATACAGTACTGAGGAATATTTGTAAATTTTAAGTATTGTAATTTGAATCATTAAAAGATATAATCATAAAATATGATAAATATAATATTATTTTTATAAGATTTTTAGACATGTAAATCTATCTTTGCATATAGATATTGTACAAAATAGAGGATGTTATCATTCTCGATAGCTAATAGAGGAAAAATAGTTTAACTCACCAGCTTAATGGTTTCTCACCACAACAAAAAGAACAACAATGTGGCACTCAACACTTAGAGGAAACATTTCCCTGGCCCTTCTCTTTGTCTTTCATTCCCACTGTCAGTTTTATCCATTTTTTGTGACTCTTGGCTTAGGCTAGGCACTTGAGTAGAGACTAATTGTTGTTCTTTTTCTTGGTCTGACACTCCTTCTTGGTATCCTACTTGATCCTATCCATATTTGGATTTTTCATCTGTAACTCTTGGTTGAGATAAGAACTAAAATTATCCTTTTTTTTCTTTTGATTTCAAAAATTAAGGAATCCAATGCATTGATCTCGTGTTGGTTGATCCAGACTATTTTCGGCACGAAATGAGAGTGAAGATATAGCACATAAATATACACAGCTATTAGAAGAGAGCCAATAATATAACATAGATATATCATATATATAACAAGAGGTACATATATACATTAACAAACAATTTCTATTAATGAACGAAATATACAAAACTGTAGAAATATAGAGTGAAATATTCACTAGAATGGTGGCAGCTTATCTCTGAGAGCAGATGTGACGACTACTTACATTCGCAAGAAGATGATTTTACAATGAGGTTCCAAAGGCATTTTTATTATAAATAAAATCCAAAACCATAACCCTGGAAAATGAAAAACCAACAATTTTGTAGACTTCATTTTGTGTAGTTTGGTGTATCAATTTCCTGAGGGTGTAACTTTGGCATACGAGCTTTGTTTGGGGCACACGATAGCTCATTAGCAAGGTATCGATGAGAAGATTAATTTTGGGGGCTCAATCAGAGCCTTTGAATATCAATAGGGTGATCGATTGTGAAAAAAAAAATTATGCCTCAAAATGGCCTCGGATGTTTAGGAACTGAAAAATTGCTAAAAATAATAAGTTGCCAGAAAATAGTTTTGAGACAGTTGGAATAGGTGGGTGGTCACCGATCTCCACCTAGATCAATCCTCTCTCCTTAGGAATCAATGGTATCCATTGCATTGAGTTCCCGGGGGAGAGGGGGAAGCGTTTGCTGAATCTAGACCTTGGTAAGATGCTTTCCTTTCTGGAGAAGTTGCGTTGCTTGGTTTATGGTAGGTTGTCGAGAACCTGATGAGATGACTATGTGAAAAAGGAATCTTTTTTCTTTTATTTAATCTTGTTGACCTACTTTTGTTGAATAGAAGGTGCTTGGACTGAGGCTACAATAGTTGCAATGTCCTTATGTTCACCTTTTGAATAGATGGTGAAGAAGCTAAATTTGGTAGTATGAGATACTACCTTATGGCATAGTTTAGGTGAGGAAGTAGTCAAAATTACCTCTGGCATCCTGTAGAGATAAACCCCTAGAGTAACAATGAGACTACAGGGTCAAGACTCATAAATAGCATGGCGCTTCCACATATATGGTTGGCCCAAAAGAAAATAAAAAACATCAAATGGGGTAATATCACATAATACATCATCCTTGAAGGGTTGGATGCGATAAGAAAATCGACATTGTTGGCTAACATGAAGATCTTGTCCCTAGAGAAGCCACTCGATGTTTTATGGTTGCGGGTGTGGTGTTGTCGAAAATCCCAACTGTTTAATGACCTCTGTTGAGATGAGGTTCTTCTGGATTTTGCTATCAACAAGAAAATGTAACGGGGTCCACTTCACCCACATCTGTGAATGAAAAAGGTGCTCCCCCTCTTCAGGATCTCCTAGTTATTTTGGTTGAATTGTTGCAATCATGACAATAGAAGTGGGGTCTTTGTCGATGACTTGTCTTCTACCAATAGTTTTTGAATCGGATTTTAAATTAGGGTTCGACGCCTTGTATTTGATATCGACCACTAATGATTTTTTTGAGTGACATTCATCAATGTTGTGCCAGGGGATTTTGTGGAAATCACACCACTTTACAGTGTCCTTATTCATCTTTCTGTTACCCTTTTTTTCTTGTGGCTTGGACTGGTTTTTTGAAGGTTGGTTGTTACGGTCATCTTTACCATACTTCAGTTGTTGCATATTTTCCGACCCAAACTCCCATTTGTTCTGGTGCTTAAATTTCTTCTTGATTTTAACAACATATCGGTAAGAAACACCCAATAATGAAATGTCCAGAAAATCCATTTCAGTTTGGATGTATCTATGTAGAATCCAATTGTATTTCAGAACCAAATGTTGCTCTAAGTCTTTAATACCCAGCTTGGTGCAGAAGGTATGAAAGGTATTGGTTAAATCAAGCACTTCCTATCCCCTCTCTTGTCACAGTGTAGTCCATCTCATGTATTGGTCATCTTAATTGCCAACAAGGTAATATTGTTCCTTGACCGTATCCACAAAAAAATACCACATGGACTCAACCCCATATATTCCAAATTCCTATGTGGAAATTTTCTCCCACTAAGTTTCCCACCAATGTTTGATACGGGGGAGAGATTTAATGAGTGAAAAGCTGATATTTTACTTGTCGAAATAATTGTGAACATAGAAATAACCTTCTAGTATATTTAACCATTTTTCTAGGGCATTTGCATCTATTTATCCTTCAAATACAGAATATCGAAATTAACTCGTACCTTGAAAAGAGAGGTTCCTCCAAATTTTTCTCTTGATGAAGACATATCATTTGTTATCAATAGTCATTGAAGGATGTGGGAAAAACTGTCCGTCATTTCATCCTTCTGTTGCATGAGAGTTTTCTCAAGCTAGAGATTGATAGAATCGTCTGCTCTGTCATTTTTCTTTTCCTCCGCCATGGAGGGTTTATTGGGCATGTGAGAGAGATTGTCCTCGAGAAAGAAAATCTCGAGACGCAACTTGATATACTTGGACCTCATTAGGGACATGCACTGAAAAATGATCAAGAACATCCTTCTCTGATACCACTGATCCATATTATTTTTGGCACGAAATGAGAGAGAAGATATAACATATAAATATAGAAAGATTTTGTAAGAGAGCCAATAATATAACATAGATATATCAGATACATAAAAAGAGGCATAGATATACATTAATACACAATTTCTATTAATGATAGAAATGTACAAAACTATAGAAATACAAAGTGAAAGATTCCCTAGAATGGTTGCAACTTATCTCTGAGAAGAGATGTGACAACTACTCACATACACAAGAAAATGATTTTACAATGAGACTATAAATTCCATTTTATCATAAATAAAATCAAAAACCCCTAACCTCGAAAGAGGAAAGGACAACACTTTTGTTGACCCCGTTTTGGGTAGTTTGGTGTGTCAACTTCCCAGTGGCGTAACTTTGACATATGATATCCATTTGGGGCGCACGATATCTCGATGGAAAGGTATCGATGAGGAGATTAATTTTAAGGGCTCAATAAGTGCCTTT
Organism: Picea mariana; assembly: GCA_032191745.1. NCBI lineage: Eukaryota > Viridiplantae > Streptophyta > Pinopsida > Pinales > Pinaceae > Picea > Picea mariana. The sequence continues at coordinate 4,235 of JASDQU010754970.1, read as the reverse complement.
GGCTATCATTGAGGTTCCTGATCATGAAAAACAATTTTTTGTCCCTCAAAATGGCCTCAGAAGTTTAGGAACTGAAAAACTACTAAAAACAATAAGTTGCCAGAAAAATTGTTTTGAGCCAGTTGGAATAGTTGGGAAGCCACCGATATCCACTTGGATTACTCATTGTTGTTTTTATGGGAGATTGTTGGTATGTTTTTATGCAACAACTTGATATGCTATAGTCAAGGGTTTTATTTTCACATTCATCGTAGCAATAGAACTCTATATATTCATCATAGTAGTAAATCTCTAGAACTACACTTAGAATAGACTATTGCAAAGTAAAGAGTTATAAATTGTGTTATTGTTGTTTGGATTTATTAAATCTTACAAAAAAACATTTTAATTATTAATTTTTTATGTATTTCAACTAATACATGGATTTTACATTGGCTAAATCTACCAAAACAATCATAAATTTTCGTGGGTACTTTGTTCTTGCTTCCTCTCCTGGGAGGATATATGTATAATGTGTTCATTCCTACCTCACTAATGGTCATTGCATGATCCAGATTATTTTCAGCACGAAATGAGAGTGGAGATATAATACATAAATGTATAGAGATATATCAGATATTCAATAATATAACAAAGATATATCACATATATAACCATAAACAAAAAGATACAACAATACACAATTTATATTAATGAGCGAAATGTACAAAACTGTAAAATTACAGAGGGAAAGACTCACTAGAATGGTGGCAACTTATCTTTGAGAAGAGATGTGATGGCTACACTCATTCGAAAGAAGATGATRGTTAYAATGAGGCTCCAAAGGATCTTTTAACAGAAAGAAAATCCAAAACCCTAACCCCAAAAGATGAAAAKTCAATAGGTTTGTGGACCCKGTTTTGGGTAGTTTGGTGTATCAACTTCTGGGGGCGTAACATTGGCATATGATCTCCCTTTTGGGTGCATGATAGCTCATTGGAAAGGTATTGACGTGGAGATTCATTTCATAGGATCAATTATTCCTTAGAAAATAATTGAGATGCCCGATCATAAAAAAATGTTATTTAGGCCCTCAAAATGGCTCATGAAGTTTAGAACCCGAAAAACTGCTAAAAATAGTAAATTTTCAAAGAACTGTTTTAAGCCAGTTGGAATAGGTGGGTTTCCACCTTTATCCAACTAGACAAATCCTCCCTCTTTAGGAAGAAATGTTCTCCATTGTGTTAATATCTTGGGGGAGAGGGGGAAGCATTTTTTAAATCTGAACCTTGGTGAGTTTCTTGCCTTGCTAGAGCAGTTGTGTTGCTTGGCTTGTGGAAGGTTGTTGAGAACTTGATGTTGGAAGGGTTGGAACTTTTGAACCAATATGGCTACATGAGATGACTCTGTGAAGAAGGAATACTTACACTTTGCTTCAATATTATCGACCTGTTTCTGTTGGAGAGAAGGTGCTTGTACTAAGGCTGTAGTGGTTGCAGTGTCCTTCTGTTCACCTTTTTAATAGATATGTGAAGAGGCTGAATGTTGTAGTATGAGATATTACCTTGTGGAACTGTTTAGGTGGGACAATAGCCATAACTATATATTGTATCTTGTAGAGATGACCCACCAGAGTAACAATGAAACTATGGGGTGGAGACTCATAAATAGCATGGTTCTTCCACATATATGACTGGCCCAAAAAAACATCACATAACACCTGACCCTTGAAGGGATTGATGCCATATTACAAGTGACACTGCTAGCTAACAAAAATATCTCGTCCCTGGTGAAGCCACCCAATGTTGTATGGCTGCGGGTGTGGTGTTGTCGATAATCCCAATTTTTTTACGACCTCTGCTAAGATGAGGTTTTTATAACTTCTGTTATCAACAATAAAATGCAGTGAGGTCTGATTACCCACACCTGTGAATGAAAAAGGATCTCCCCCTCTTTAGGATATGTTGGTTCTTCTGGTTGAATTGTTGCAGTCATGATAATAGCAGTGGAATATGTGTCGATGATCTGTCTTCTCCCATTATTTTCTTAATTAGATCCTGAATCAAGGTTCGAATCCTTTTCTTTTATCTCAACCACCAATGATTTTTTCGAGAAATGTTCATTAGTGTTGTGCCAAGGGATTTTGTGTAAATCGCACCACTTTCGAGTGTCCTTTTTTATCTTTCTGTTACCCTTATTTTCCTATGGCTTGGACTCATTTTCTGGAGAATGGTGGTTAGGGTCATCTTTACCATACTTTTGTTGTTGTGTATTTGAAGACCTGAACTCCTATTTATTTTCGTGCCTAAATTTGTGCTCGATTTTGACAACATATCGATAGGAAGCTCCCAGTGATGGGATGTCCAGGAAATCCATTTCAATTTAGATGTACCTATGCACAGCCCCATGATATTTCAGAACTAGATGCCTCTGAGAGTCTTTGATACCCAGCTTGGTGTGCAAGGTATGGAAAGTATTTGTGAACTCCGAAACTATTTGGACCCTCTCTTTCTACAGTTTGTTCCATCTCATGGATTGGTCATCATAGTTACCAAAAGGGTAATATTGTTCCTTGACATCATCCAAAAAAAAATCCCAAGTGGGATCGACCCCATATATTCTAGACACCTCTATGGAAATTTGATCCTAGTAAGTTTCCCACCAATGTATGACATGGGGGAGAGCCTTAAGGAGCCTGAAGGTGATATTTTCCCTATTGGGAAAATTGTTAACAAAGAAATAACCTTCGAGCATATTTAACCATTTTTCCAGGGAATTTGTATCGATTTGACCTTCAAATATATGAATATAAAAATTAAATTATACCTTGAAAGGAGAGGTTCCTCCAAATTGGTTGCTTGATGAAGACACACTATTTGTTATCGGCAGATATTCAAGGATGTGGGTAAAAGTCTCCATCATTTTGTCCCTATGTCATGTGAGATCTTGCAACAGATTCATAGAATGTTCTTCTCTATCATATTTATTTTATTCCTCGATGGAGGGTTTCCTCGGCATGCAATATCTATTTTCCTCGAGAGAGACAAGCTCAAGACCCAACTTGATATACTCGAACCTGTCGGAAGCCATATTAATCTCTATCTTTTTTTACAAGCTGCCTACACAAGGTTTTTAAACCCTCATTAATCATCGCAACTGTTTAAATGATATCATTATTATTTGCTTTTTACATACCTACTTTTTGTTTTCATTTTCACGACTGCAAGCGTGAAAACCCACAGTTGAAATTCATGTTGATTACATCAAAGGATTAATGATCGTTTGGTTTATCATAAACCTACTTGTTTACATGGTTATAACTCCTTGACCTCAAACACACCACTGGTTACATATTTATCGAAACACCAAACATTTATGCATTTGACTATTGTTAATATGGTTGTATAAACCTAATTAACTCAATTCTATTAAAACCATAAATTAAAATAGTAAACTTCTACTTCTATGCAGAAAACTCAGTAATTTCTTTCAATTCAGCATGTAAGCATGTTAAATTAATTAATGAACAACAATTTCATAATAGAATAAGAATCACTTAACAGAATGATACAAATTTACCTCTTCCTGATGCTAATTTATCCATTGACCTAGTTGTCCACCCCCTGTTGCCTTGCCCAGCTCGATGCCACCGACTAGCTCTGCCCAAACCGACTAACGTCCCAGCCAGCTAGGAGCAGCCTGTCCGACTCCCTAGCTCCAGGAAACCGAAAGGAATCCTGACCCCTGTGCCCAAAACCCCTAGAAACCCGGTGCCCCTTGCAATGATACTCCAGACTACAGAACTCTCCCACAGAACCAGAAAAGCCAATCCAAGAAACCAATACTCTTGTCCCCCTCCAAAATGCTTCCTCCCCAAAAGAATGCCTTCCACCGTAAGACTCTCCCCGTCATATTCCCCCTTCACTGACTCTCCCCTTCATTAATTCTCTTATCCCTTTATTTATTATCTTATCCCCTTGTATTTATTATCTTATCTTATCCTCTTATTAATATCTTATCCTTATGTTTAATGTCCTATCCCCTCCCGTATACGTAAGTCTTTAACAAATTAAGCTTATTATCCCCTTTAATTATTTACTTAATTAATTAATGAGTCAATTAATAATTAATTAATCCTTGACAGACATGAACAAGTAATTAATAATAATTAATTAGTTAATATTATTTAAGAAATAATTTTTGTTTAGGTAACTTTTTAGGACAGTCAGATTATTAAATTAATTATAATTAATAAT
>JASDQU010754969.1:7835-21329 GCA_032191745.1 Picea mariana | reverse complement strand
ATGGGATATTATGACATGGATAATATCATTTTAGACCCGAGATCTGATCTGAATTTCCTTTTGAAGCAAACTTGAGAGACTATGGGAAAATCGAAGTTAATCTGGTCACCTATTCAGTTGAGGTTACCAAATCAACATAAGATTGTTCCAATTGGAAGGATGTTAGGGATAAATGTTAACATTGATGGAGTGTGAAGTATAGTTTATTTTGAATAATTGAGATAGTAGACAACAATAAGCCTTATCCATGGTTATTAGGACTTGATTGGGCTTTTGATAACCAAAACCTGATTGATATGAAGAAGAGATAGATGGTCTTTGAAGTGAGAGACAGGAAAGTTAATGCGTTGTTGGATCCAATAGAGGGGAGAAGATACATGGAACCGGTGAAGGGAAAAGAGATTGGTAACCTTTATAATGTGTCTACGCGGATGGATAATTATATGAACCCTATTGCTGATGGTGCACTCAGTTGGTGAAGCATAAGTTCCTACACATCAAATTGAGAAGATGAACAGGAGAATTGACAACAGAGATTACATGAAGTATCGACAAGGAGATGTTCTCATGTTACCCATGCGTTACGATGGATTGGAACTGAGGTATGTGATCCCCTGAAGTATGGTGGACTAACAACCATATACTCTTTTATAAAGGAATTTTAATTGAAGATACTAGATCAACAGAGACTGTTAGCTATAGATGTCACATTGAAAGTGACTTTTGCAATATGGTGGGTCAATGTGCATAAGGACAAAATAGAGGATTGGAAGCAATGCAAAATATTGTTATAGGTCATATTTGGAGCATGAAATGAATATATTGCACGGAAGTATACGGGGTTGAGTTTTCCTACAGAGCATGTTACACACTGCATTGTAACATGGATAAAGGTACCAAAGCAAGAATGGAGACACTTGTTTATACATGCTTTGGATACTATTTTGAATAATTGGTATTTGGAACTAGAAGTACGTAGAGAGACAACAGATTGGGAAGAGTTGACTCACAATTTCAAGGTAAACTTCAGTTTTGAAGATGAGGCCCCTTTAGTAGACTCAACCCTACAAGTGATCAAGGATAATATTTTCACATCAAAAGACATAATCGAATGAGTACTCGTATGTAGCGTGCATAGATCTTCTGTGACAATTCGATAATTTTTGGAATGCTATAATGTCGTTGGAGAAGACTAGGAGGATGATGATTTGAGAAATGTACAAGTACCAGAAACTAAGGGAGAACACACAATAGAAGTTCCAGAACTTGAATCTGCAGTATATGCAAATCCACTAAGAATGCGTAAAGTGAATATTGGTACAGAAGATAAGCCCAAGTTTGTGAACATAGGAGATTATTGGTACTCATTTAATGTGTGAATATCACGATTTGTTTTCGACTACATTTTTAGAGATGAAATGGATTTTTGGAGAGTTAGGAGAAATGAAGATCCCTTTAAAACCAAATGCTAATCAAGTTAAGAGACAATATCGACTGAACCTGGTGTATAAAAAAAATGTGAAAGTAGAGATAGAGAGGATGCTGGAAGTAGGAATTATTGAACCTGTTGCAGAGTTAGAGTGGATTAGTCTAATGGTGGTTCAAGATAAGAAGACAAGAGGTATCAAAATTTTTGTATATTTGAGGAAACCGAATGATGCTTGCTTACATGATCCATTTCCTACTCCATTTAAGAGGAAGTCTTGGAGAATGTAGGAGGACAGGAAGCCTACTCATTCATTGATGAATTTTCAGGGTATCATCACATTAATATTGAGAAGGAAGATAGACATAAGACTATATTTGTGACAGAATGGGTATGTTACCAATACACAATTATGCCTTTTGGATTGAAGAATGCACCAAAAATATTCTCTAGAGTGGTTGTAGCAATGTTTAAAGAGTTTATTAATAAATTCATGGAAGTATACTTAGATGACTGGACAGTGTGTTGAGCACTCAACACACTCTTAAAATTCTCAAATTTTGGGGTACCACTTTCTATTGATTTTGTCATTTGCATTTTTGTTTCCTTTGATTCAACATGAGTTGCATGTCTATTATTTTTCCAAATAGTCATTTATTTTCACATTTTGACTTGCATCTACAAATAAATAAATGGTCCAAACAAAACCAAAGTCACGTGTCTTTCAAACGAGAGAAGAAAATACAAAACACTTGGTGGTTTTCCTAGGAAAAGGAAAAAAAGTTTCAAATCCACTACTAAGAGAAAATATCTCCAACACCCAATGGGAACTTCTCTAAAGCACTGACGCTGATCAATATTGGGCATTAGCTGAAACAATACACATGTCGAAAGGACCAACACATGTTTGAGAATGTCGATGTCGATCAACATCAGTTGTTGGCCAGGTCCAATACTAGTTGCTCGAAGGCACTTCTTGCTAAGGAAAATTCCAACGCCGATCAACATTAGGCATTGAAAAGTTCAATATTTGTGTCAAAAGCGTGACACAATCTCAAGAAATTTGACGCCAATCAACATCAAGAGTAGGTTTTTTAACACACCAACTATGAGGGGGTGTGCTTTCTCCTAATGTTGTCGACGCCGATCAACATCATGCATTGGTGAGGTCAATTGACGAAACACTTATCGTTGTGTCGAATAGATAGTTGTCGACGCCCAAGTAACATCAGAAATAGGCACCCATGATTGAACAAAGGGAAACACAAAGACCATGAGAAAATTCCAAAAAACCAATAGACATTGGCATCAACCGATCAATAAGACTAAACCTATCTTCAGACTTACATCCTACTTCTGGTCGATGCTCGTTCTGAGAGCTTATGACGAATAATATGAATCGCCCATTCGATCTTTTCGAGGATCCTCAAATTCATCGAGACTATCCATCTTAGGAACCTCTTCCCACATGCTTCCCTATGTTTCAGTCTTACTAAAATATTCCATGTTGACACCCCGGTCAAATCACATGCAGGAAAAAGAACATGTCCCCTTCATTTACATCGGATCGACTATTTAGACATGCATTTGCTTCAAAAATTCAAGTAGTTTGAATGGAAGACTCTCAGTTGCAGACTATCACACACCAACCTACGATCATTTAAATTTCTCGTTAAAAAAATCCAACGTCCTTTCACTCTGTTGGGTTGGTCGTCGCTTTTACTACTAGAGCTAGTACAAGCGATGAATGGAATTAATGAAAATATTCCATAGATCCATTGTACCAAAAAATTAATTATTGTGGAGGTGAGAGACAACTGTTATTTATTCGAATACATTTGAGTGATCTCATGTTTGCATAGAACTGTTTGAAATTATTTCACAATGTTGATTAAGGTTGGTTGTCATTGATGTCAACCCTTGAAGAAAGTTCGGTAGAGAATTCCGGTAGCACAAAGGTTTGGGTAATGGACCCAAGGTTGTTTCATGTATAATTGTATGAGTTTTAATATATTTGAAGGTAATATTATTCTATATGGATAGTACATGTCATTCCATTTCTGGTGGTATTTGACCCTAAGATATCATCACTAGAAGAAAGATCGTATCTAAACTCAATAAGCATGGACGAATTACATGGAATCTTCATAGCATATGAAATGAGAACTGAACAGGAAAATCTAGATATAAAAGAAACAACCTTCAAAGCATCAAAAAATTCAAAGCAAAAGGGAAGGCAAAAGGAAGAACATAGTAGGAACAGTGACGTCTCGGAAGATGATGAAGAAGTGACCAACTTTGTCAAAAGACTGAACAAGGGAACCGATGGTAGGTGTAGAGGTAATATTCCTTTAATTTGTTTTAATTGTTATGGTATTGCTCATTTTTCTAACAAATGTCCTTATAAGAAAAATATAAATGATGAAGGTTACTCAAAAGGAAAACAAACATATAAAGGATAAAGAACCACAAAGAAAGTTTTCAATAAAAACTTATGCACCAAAGAAGACATCTCATCATCAGATGAAGATGAAGTTAGTGACACCGAGACAAAAAAGAGTTCTATTCATGGAAGTAGAAGACTCTGATAAAAAATACTCTGAAGAAGAATATAAAGAAGTCGAAGAAGAAATTGAAGAGGAAGAAGTTGACTACCGAGAGAAATTAATGTGTGTCATAGAAGTTATCAGAAGAAAAAAGAAGAAAAACAAGAAACTACAAGTAGAACTAGACAAGAAAGAAGACACTCAAGAACTAGAACAAATGATCACAAATTTGAAGGTTCAAATAGAATAAGATAAAAGAATTGAAGAAGCACTCAAAGAACAGCTAGAAGAAAAAGACAAGATCATTGGAAATTTGGAAACAGAGATTGTCACATTAAGAAACAATCTTCAAAAGAAAAATATGCAGAACAACTCAAAAGTTTTGGATGAAATTATCCGCAGTCAAAAATCTCATCATGACAAGTCTGGACTTGGATACAATCACACAGAAAAATGATCAAGCTCCAAAACAACAGAGCAAGAAATATATCCAAAAATCTTTGTAGAAACAATCAAGGGGGATAGGAAGATCTACAAGGAAGATTATAGGGACACTCCTCCACCGAGAAAATTCAGATTTCAGAATCAACAACTGATAGATAGGCCTCAGGAAGAAGAATAATTCATAAGAGTACCTCCTTTAAGAAGATCTTCAACTTCCAGGTATCAAACTATATTTTTTGTTTTATGCTATGCATGTAATAATTTTGGACATAAAGTTGTGAATTGCAGAGCTAACAACATGAACAAAAACAACTTTGAAAGCCATAAGGGGTTATCCAAGAAGGCCTAGTGAAACACAGAGAAGAAGTTACAACAGGTTTGAATCTTTGAGCACTGAAGTGGAATGTTACAAATGTAACAATTTTGGACACATGGCCAAAGATTGCAGAATGACAATCCCTCCTAGAGAACCGCAACAAAATAACAACAGTCACAGACAGGAACCTCACAAAAGGACATGGATAAGAAAGCAGGATCAGTATAGCAATGAAGAATGTGTTAGAATATAATGGATGTGCTCGTTTAACCATAGACAATATCACTATTGTCACCCAACCATAGGCCAGAGCCACCCCTGAGTACCTTAACCTTGACAGAGAATCATTCTGGAAGCAAACCCTAGGATAGATATCCAAACAATATACACACCTCTCTCTAAGGATAATGCACCAAACAAGAGAAACAAGAGCTGATCAGAGAGTCCAAACCATAACCAAGAGAGAGTCCAAGCCAAAACCGAAATCTTCTAGATGCAACAGCTGCAATGACAACTCTCCTCCAAACTTACGCACAAACTGGCCAACTGCAGTGCACACAAGTGTTGCTTTTTCAATTCTGAGAATAATGGTCAGAATGAAGATTGACCTCCTATATTTATACTAATTTTGGCACACTGCCTGGGCCGACTTCTCATTCTAGGTACTAATTCTTTAGTATATAATATTTCCTTTAGCCGACTTCTTCTCTTGGAGGCTAATAACCTAATACAAGTCATTCTCTTGAGTCGGCTTGTCTTTTAGGGTCATTAACCAACTAATTAGTGTTTCTTCTTGCTTCCCGGAATATTCTGTTCTCATCAGGTTTACACGTGGATCTATTGAAGGTAATGGTCTTGCGCAAAAACATACCATTCACCTGGTAGCATCAACATAGTCGTATAGACTGTATCATGATTAGATCATGAGAATAATCATCATTATCAGTGTCATCAGCTGCATCATCTCTCGAAACTATACTCCATCTGAGTAATCAGACATGATGCTGGATAAGTCACTCACTCCACAGAGTGACACAAGAGCCATTATTCTAATCCAGACATATTCACTAGAAGAATAAGTGTCCTTGACCATTTTCTCTCTGGGAAATCTTTGTCCATTGATCATCCATCTAGCTGATAATTATTTCCAACACTACTTATAGTTTTCAAGGCAATCAAAACAATGTCATTCAATAGAACACAATTGTTTCTATCCATAGTAGTACACAACTACAATCTAGTGGTACACTGCCACACCAAGTATCACACAGATACTTGATCAGTGACATATAGTCACAATCAGTGGAACACATCCACCATAGTAGTATACATCTATTGTCTGGAGACATTCAATCTCCATAACAATCATATCATCTGATATCAACCTGCACATAAAACATTGTTATGATATAAACTGAGTCATCTGGGCTATTCTTCCTCTCACATCTATGAGATTTGGAAGATCATATGCCTTCAGAAGGTAAAACATCAATAATGAGCTATCTGGACTATTCTTCTCAAGAAAGGAAGAATAATTTTCCCGATTTATGAGCCTGGACCATTCCCTATCCAGGCCATTCCTCTGGCGCTAAACAAAGTGCAACCTGGAGAGAATGAGTCTACCCTAGGGAATGCCTGTCCCTGATTGTTGAACTTGGACCATTCACCTATATGGGCCATTCCTACGACACTAAACAAAGTGCAACCTGGAGAGAATGAATCTGCCCTAGGGAATGGTTGTCCAAACCATTTCTTAAGGAAATGACTACCCTGCACCAACCTCCAAAACAAACCATTCTTTAAAACTTCTCACAACTGTGAGCTTCGAAAGAATGACTGTCCGGCGAGGCGAGCCAGTCTTATTGACCACTACTAAGAGTGACCGTCAAGAAGAGAGATTGTCCTAGACCATTCCCCATGTTAATCACAAGGGGAATCGTTGTCTATGGTACATCAACAATCCATTGAACCATTTTCATTACAAAAATGACTGTTCGATTTGGACCATTTTCCAAACTAGAAAAATGCCTATCCATCAGAAATCTCAAACCACTTTTCGAACTGGAAAGGAACTGCTCATCTTGGACCATTTTTAGAACTTGAAAAATAACTATCCATAAATCAATAACACATCAGTGCTCCCTCCCAACTTGGGATTCATCTCTTCCTTTTTCAATAAGAAAGTCATTTCCACGAGCTCCAGCTTGAGTACACAAACTCTTTCATCTTGAAGAGAGGCTTTACCAAAATGTTTGCTTATCTACTCATCTGTGGAGATATATATTGGAGAACCACTTTCTCTTTTCTGGATTTCATCACGGAGAGTGTAATTCTTGATCTTAATGTACTTCTGTCTTTCTGGAACACTGGTATTCTCTTGAAGGCTTCATATAACTTTGATCAATATATTATATCATTGTTGGATTCATCTTTTGTTTCTTTCTAGCTCATAACATCGTGGCAAGGTTCAAACTGGAACATATCCAAGTGGTACTTCTTTTTCCATCATGAGATTTTGTCATGGATTAGCAATCCATCATCCTGAGCTTCTGAGTAACCATTCTGATACAATATCTCTATTATAGAAAAAATTTCACCATGCTTCTGCTGTGCATTGGAGGTTCTCCACCAAGTTGTCTCCTTCCATATGCATACAAAGGTTTCTTCCTGGTATACCTCAAAACCTTAAGGTTGTTCTATATACATTCTTTGTTCATTTATTTTGGAGAACAGTATTTGCATTCATCTGATGTAAACTCCAAACCATTTATATTGCGGATGATATAATGGCTCATGTAGAGGTATGTCTGGTTTACTGGAACAAGCAATCATCATAGTCTTCTCCCTCCATATGGGAGAACCTCTAGTTCTGGATCTTGCAATGCTTACATTCATAATTCTTCCATACATTGTTCTTCATCAGTTCCTCTGCTTGATTTCTTTTAGTGAGTTTAGATAAGGCTTGTAGTCTTTGTGATTCTTGATACAATGACTAGTTGTTTTGGATTTTCCTTCTCTCTTGGAATCTTCATGTTCTTTCTCATGTTTTTCTTTAGCTCTTAGGTCCATGGAGTTTTCTATAGATTCCATTCCCTAAAGATTCCAACTTATTTATTTCATCATAGGATCATGGATGTGGATGGACAACCAGGGATACTTTAAGGCTTATTTTCAAAGAAGACTTCTTCTAAAGTCAAACAGAACACGTATTGCTCTTCATGGTTGATACCATTGATGGGAACATGGATAGATACTTCATCATCTTCATTGGATCTTATTATTTAGGATTATCTCCCTCCTAATCCTTGCTTCATGCATGAGTGCATGCTCATCTTTTGGAATTCTATAATCATCTCCCTCCAACTAAGAGAGCCCATGCTTTTGTTTGCATCCTTATTGCCTTCTGCAAAGTGTCACAAGTATTTTTCCAATTTCCTCTTGATTGCTGACTTCTTTTTGTCTTTTACTTCTTCTAGGTTTCTTCAAGATTGATTCTGATTTCGGCTTATATTGTAGCTGTTACTTATGTAATAACTTCCACATGAATTGTTACCAGGGTTTGTTGATGAACTTCATCCTTTCATGTGTATTGCCTGACTTGTAGTCATTGTGATAACAATCCTTATCTTGTTGTTCTTCCATAGGTATAATTTCTCTTTGAACATATTATTTTCTAGGAAATAGATATGCAAAACACGGTATGTACAAGAACTATGAAGAGTATTGTTACCTTGTCTTAGAGGAAGAAGTTTGTTTTGTTCTGCTTGGCTTTCTTTGAGGGTTCCCTTTCTTCAGCAACTGATGGTTCGTGTGTTTCCTTCCTTTTCTTTAACTTGGGACAATCATTCTTGTAGTGACCATACTTTCGACAATTGAAGCATTGTATTCTTGACATATCTTTCTCTTGATTTGGTTTCTTCCTGGAGCCAAACTTCTTTTTATTCCAGAAATCATTGAAACTTGTTATGAAGGCTTGATCATCATACTACTTTTGGAGTCTCTCTTTTGCACTGATCCTTGATTCTTCTTGTGCACAACAAGTCCAAAGTTCTTCAAAACTAGGATACTCCTTCTTTGTGTTCATGCTTGCGGAAAATGCATCCCATGTCTTGAGAAGACCATTGAGTACTATATTTACTAGATCCTTCTCTGAAATAATCTCTTCAAAAGCTTGTATTTGATCTCTTAACTGAGATATTCTCACAAAGTATGATGTTATGTTGTCATCATCATTCATATTCATGTCATGGAGCTCATTTTTCAGACTCATTACTTGTCCAATGTTTCTGACTGAGAAGAGGTTTGTTAGGGCATCGTATATCTTCTTAGACGAATCAATATGGGAGATGTAGGGTATCAGGTAGTCTTTTATAGAATCCACTATGATACTCATGGAATTGATGCCATTGTCTTTGAACTTCTCCATAATTGCATCGTTTTGCGGTTCCTTTCCTTTTCCTTCTTCAAACTTTGGTTCCACAATCTTTCCTTTCACGATATCCAACAAACGAATCAAGATGGGAGATGTAGGGTATCAGGTGGTATTTTATAGAATCCACTATGATACTCATGGAATTGATGTCATTGTCTTTGAACTTCTCCATAATCGCATCATTCTGCGGTTCCTTTTCTTTTCCTTCTTCAAACTTTGGTTCCACAATCTTTCCTTTTATGATATCAAACAATTTATTTTTGGCAAGGATGAGATCAATCCTTGTCTTCCATGCTCTGAATTTAGAAGCCACATCTAACTTGTTTTTTGACTTCACAGAGTAAGTCATGGTTGCTTTGACTTGGTCAACCCTAGATTTGACCAAAAACTCAAACTTGACATCTTAGCTTGTTGAGAGTACCAGGATATGCACTAGGATAGGGTGCACTAGTCTATCCATAAGTTAGGTCAATCCCTTCACTTAAGGTGCCTCAATGAGAGGATTAATGTTTCTGCAACTACACTTGCTAGTAACCCTAGCGATAGTGCTTTGGTAACTACTCTTGCTAGAAACCCTAGCGACAGTTCTTCAACGAGCTTAGTATCCTTATGGATATGATCCCTTCCAGTGGTTAGACTTAATGAAGGATGTGTGGGCCCATAACCTGTTATAATATGATATATGTTCTCACTTAACCATAGAGAATATCACTATTGTTACCCAACCATAGGCTGAAGCCACCCCGAGCACCTTAACCTTGATAAAGAATCATTCCAGAAGCAAACCCTAGTCTAGATAGCCAAACAAGATAGCACACCTCTCTCCAAGGATAGCACACTAAACAAGAGTAAAAAGAGATGATCAAATATTCCAAACCATAACCAAGAGAGATTCCAAGACAAAACCGAAATCTGCTAGCTGCAGTAGCTACAATGACAACTCTCCTCCAAACTTGTACACAAACTGGCTAACTGTAGTGCACACAATTGCTTCTTTTGTAGTTCTGAGAATACTGGCCAGAATGAAGACTGGCCTCCTGTATTTATACTAATTTTGGCAGACTGTTTGGGTCAACTTCTCATTTTGGGTACTAATTCTTTAGTATATAATATTTCCTTGAGCCGACTTCTTCTCTTGGAGGCTAATAAACCTAACACAAGTCATTCTCTTGAGCCGAATTTTATTCTAGGGTCATTAACCAACTAATTAGGGTTTCTTCTTGCTTCCTGGAATATTCTATTCTCATCAGGTTTACACGTGGAGGTAAATACCTCCCGCAACTACCATAATATCAATAGAATGCACACTTGCTCTACAAGATAAACAAAAGAAACATGGTTGGTATGTTGACATTGGTTGTTCAAAACACATGACAGGTGATAGAGACATGTTTCTTACATTACGAAAGGAAAGAGATGGATTAGTTTCCTTCGGAAAGGATGATTAAGCCAAAATCATTGGAAAAGGCACAGTCATAATTGAGAACAAGAATACAAAGGCAGGAAATGTTCTACTAGTAGAAGCTATGAAACATAATATTCTAAGTGTGATTCAAATGTGTGACCAAGGTCATAAAGTTACTTTCGATTCACAAAAGTGTGAGATAAGAAAAGAAGGTTCATGAAAATTGATTGCTACAGCTGCGAGAACTTCAAACAACATATATGTGTTAAGTGAAATTGGAAATGATAAGTGTTGTCTAGGAAATGAAGATGAAAGTTGGCTATGGCATAGAAGAATGGGTCACATACATTTTGATAACCTTGTCAAAGTCATCAAAAGAGAAGCAGTTAGAGAAATGCCCTAGATCATGAAACCAACCAACACTTTATGCAAGCATTGTCAACAAAGAAAGTAAACAAAGACCAGGCTCAAATCAAAGGAATATTCAATGAAAAGACCACTGGAAATTGTGCATATTGATCTAATTGAACCAACTATAACAAAGGGATTAAAAGGTGAGAAATACTTTATGTTATTATTTTATAATTATACAAGAATTATCGTAGTTTGCTTTCTCAAGATTAAGTCAGAAGCTTTTGAAAACTTCAAGATCTACAATGAAATGGTTAAAAATGAAATGGATTCAAAAATCAAATGCTTGAGATCTGATAATGGAGGAGAGTTCACTTCAAAGGAATTTATGGACTACTCCAGCAGTCATGGAATAAAAAGATAATTCTCCGTTGTTATGGTACCTCAACATAATGGAGTTGTTGAAAGAAAGAAAAGGACAATACAAGAAATGGCTCGAACAATGCTAATGGATTCAAAATTGATAGATATTTTTTGGACACAGACAGTGCATACAACAGTTGACATTCAAAACAGATTAATGCTCAGAAACAACACTGACAAAACTCCTTATGAGCTATGGAAAGGAAGATCAACAAATGTAAAACACTTCAGAGTTTTTGGAAGCAAATGCTACATCAAAAGAGAAGATGGCAGAATGAGAAAGTTTGACTCTCATGTGGACAAATGAGTACTTGTTGGTTACTCAAGTACAAGAAAAACATACAAGTGTTACAACCTGAGATTGAACAAAGTGGTGGAAAGAATCAATGTAACAATTGATGAAACAGGTAGATAAGAATTAAAGGAAGAAGAAAATCAATCAATGGAACAACTTTACGAAGAAGAAACAAAAGATGAAAAAGAAGGGGAAGACAAAGAGGATCCGACAAAAACATAAGAGAAAGTTCAACAAGTAACTCCAAAAACACCTAGCAGACGAGTACAGAAGAATCATCCTTCAGATCATATTATTGGAAACAAAGATGCAGGAGTTGAGATTAGAAGAAGAATCCATTCACCAGAACAAACGGACCTAGCACTCACATCTACGATTGAACCAACCTATTTTGAAGAGGCCAGTAAGGATGAATTTTGGAACAAGGCCATGGATGAATAATTAGATCAAATAGAGAAAAATGATACTTGGGAATTGGTTCCAAGACCAAAGGATAAGAATGTAATCGACACAAAGTGGGTATACAAGAATAAATTGAATGAAGATGGACAGGTTATAAGGAACAAAGCTAGATTGGTATGTAAAGGATATGCATAGGTTGAAGGAATCGACTTTGAGGAGACATTTTCCCCAGTTGCCAAAATGGAAGCAATCCGATTGCTTTTAGCTTATGCATGCTCAAAAAATATTAAACTGTATCAAATGGATGTAAAATCATCTTTTCTGAATGGGGAACTTGAAGAAGAAGTCTACATTGAATAGTCAGAAGGATTTCAGTTGTCAGAGAACACAGATTATGTGTGTAAATTAAAGAAGGTCTTGTATGGTATAAAACAAGATCCTAGAGCATGGCACTCTAGACTGGACAAATATCTACAATAGACATGGCTCAGAAAAGGAAGTGCAGACAACAACATCTACATCAAGGTAAGTCAAGATAGTATTTTATTAATTGAAGTTTATGTTGATGATATTATTTTTGGTAGTGATGATGATAGGTTAAGCCAGAAATTTGCAAAGGATATGCAGAATGAATTTGAAATTTCATCACTTGGAGAACTATCCTTCTTGTTGGGACTTCAGATACGTCAAAGCAACTAAGGAATTTTTATTTCTCAAACCAAGTATATCAGAGAAATGTTAAAGAGGTTTGGAATGGAAGATTGCAAACCAGTTATCACTCACATGCAAACCAGTTGCAAGTTAAGAAAATATGATGATTCAAAGTCTACAGATCAGAGACAATATAGGTCAATGATTGGTAGCCTACTATATGTGACAACATCTAGACCAAATGTGATGTAGGAAGTTGGAAAAGTGGCACGATTTCAAGAAACACCAAAGGAATCACATGTGTTAGTAGTGAAAAGGATTTTTAGATATCTTAAAGGAACAGAAGATTTTGGATTATGGTATCCAAAAGGAAATGATCTATCTCTTATTGCCTACACAGATGCAGATTGGGTAGGTTGTATTGATGATTGACGAAGCACCAGTGGAGCAACGTTCTACTTGGGTGAGTATTTAGTATCATGGCTACGCAAGAAAAAATCACCAATATCTCTATCTACAGCCGAGGCAGAGTATATTGTAGCAGAAACATGCTTTACACAGGTTCTTTAGATGAAACAAAGTTTGATAGATATACAGGTTGAGTATGATGTGCCCATTCCAATCTATTGTGATAATACAAGAGCCATCAGTATCTCAAAGAACCCGATGATGCACTCTAAGACGAAGCAAATTCCAATCAAGTATCACTTTCTACGGGAACATGTTGCAGAAAAGAACATCAGAGTTGAGTATGTGGGCACAAAAGAACAAATGGCAGACATCTTTACAAAACCACTTCCACG
>JASDQU010754966.1:24685-36687 GCA_032191745.1 Picea mariana | reverse complement strand
GGCGTAGTTTTGATGTGCAGGACCATGCCCGGTGGACAGGTACCAGAGGATCGGTGCACATGGGGAGATGATTAGCTCGGACCTCCATGGGGTTGAAGAGCCCACCAGATGGACGTTGGGATGGCAGAGGCAGGACAGGGTTATGACGAGCCCTTGCACAGAGAAGAAGAAGGACGCCCTCATTGGGATGCTTTGGCTGAGACCTAGCCTATGGGGATCATCCCTTTACAGATGGGACATTGACCTTGATGATCAGGACGCCACCAGGGCAGTTGGGACGATTTCTGGAGCATGTGGCAGCGTGCTGGGCTTCTTTGGCACATGTGGCAGGTTGCAGGAGCCCCAGGAGGGGCAACATCTTGCTCATTGGATGATGTTTATGCCCCAACAGGGCCAACGTCTCCCCTTTAGGGGCCTGACGTCTCATTATTAGCTCAGTTTTAGCATTTTAGCATGTAAAAGTGACAAATTAATTGGATAATGTAATGTCAGCCTTGTCGACTATTTTGATGACCTGTTTTGTTAGTTAAAGGTCATAGAATCATATAAATAGAGGATGTTTTGCCCTCATTTAATCATAACATAACTTTCTCTCATTTGAGAGATACATTCTTAGCTCTTGTTCTTGGTTTCTATCTCTTTTTGGAGTGAGGCGCAACTCTTTGGAAAGCTATTGTTTGGAAAGTGGTGCTCTTATTCATTGGAAGGTTTACAACTAGGCTTTGGATTTTGCTTTCTTCATGATCTTGTAAGTGTTTTTCATCAAACTTCTTGAATGAATGGTTGTTGATTTAACATTTGCATTTATTGTTATCTTGTTGTTACTTGCTTAATCCTTGAAACCCTGGGGAGCCAACACACAAGTAGGTTGTGGCTTCATGTCCCCATGAATAGAGCTTATAGCCATTTGATTTGAAGGAGTTTAGACTAGCCATAACTACACTAGATTCCCTCTCATCTTGTGTTAGTTTTCAGCACAAATTGAAGAAAGAAGGCGTCCTAGGCCTAATTAAGTTTACACCTAGGGTTTACGTCTAGGGTTTTGAAAAGCCTTGTATGAAGCAACACTTTTCAGCCCTAGATTTTTGCTTCTAAGCTAGCCATTTTGTCAAACAAGTCTTAAGGAGAGAAGAGCAAGCTCTAGGCCTAGCCTTATCTACACCTAGGTGAGTCTTTCCTTCTTAGGGTTTAGGGTTGGTGGCCTTGCCATAGCAACACCATCAAACCCTAACTCTCTTGTCCTTGAGTTTAAGTCTCTCCTAAACCATTAGGGTCACTTCAAATTGACTCCATTAACCCAAGGCACTAGTCTAGAAACTCTTTCTTGAGCTTGTTATGCCTTAAACTCTTTCAAACTACCTTTAAATTGCAACCCTAACTAACCTAGCGTCTAACCCTAGCTAGTTTTGAAACTAACCCTAATAAGGTGACGTCCTGCTATTTTCAACTTGTGTTTGGATAGAAAGGTGCGGCCTAGTCTCCTTATCATAGCCGTGGAGGATTATTACATCTTTGTTGGTTGAATTTGTCAAAACGTCAATCCTTGGCTAGCTAACCTGCAGACAACAAAATTTACATAGGTGACATCACACCCTTTAGATTTCTTGCTTGTGCTTGCAACGTTGTGACACTTTTTACCTATCTTGATAGACATTGAGTTATTAATTGCATATGTGAGCTGATTTTTAAAAACGTTCCACTCAATTGTCCTAATTTTTTACCTACATTAAAGCTTGATGTCACATCATTGCAGCAATAATATATAGGTGACGCAGCAACTTTATATGTGTGAGCAGATTTGATATTTATTGCATTAATGATATGATACAAAGACTTAATTGTGTACATTGAATGCTCATTATATCTTATGCTTTATTGAAGGAGTGATATTAGTCATTTGACTTTGTCTAGCAATCATTGACTTCATCAATAATTGCATTTGATCACTTGCTCATATATATTAGAGGATAGTCATTGATATTATGAAGTACTAACCCACTGCAAGCACATATTCTAGTTATTTGTCTTGTCTCGCAAACAGGTGCCTTTCAGTGGAAGATTCTTCTTGACTATCTCATTTGGGCAGCAATCTGTGAAAGGGAACCTCTTGACTTGGTCCATTACCCTTCATTAACCTAGATTGCTTAGGGACGTCTCCCTTGGACCTGCCATCCTAAATATAAATAGCCCCCCATCGAGGTGACAGTGGGTGGGGAAGCTCCTATTACGTCGGTTTAAGCCTTGACTCATGTTATCTTAACCCTTCCTACAAACCGTGCGATAATAGGCCCAAAATTTAAAAGTGAGTCAAACAATTGACAAAGGGAAGGAATCTGAAATGGAGCAGTTTCACACCCTTGGTGATCCAGAATTGGATCTAGGGACCAAAATGGGTACAGGACGGCCTAAAAATAAAATTTCTCAGAATGATTCAAAATAGACGTGTGCATAGGCCTCGTCGATATGAACCCAACACAACTTGAACAAGCTCAAACGGACATCGTATGCTCAAGATATCACGGTCTGTTCATTTTGTCAAACAGGCAAAAAAATGTTGACTGTACAGTCCGTACAGTGCTGACGTGGAAACTGATTGTACAGGACGTACAACCATACAAATGACATGGAAAGGTATAGTGGATGTTGATGTGGATAGGTACAGGTGGACCAATCAGAGTGTGACATGTGTCACCACTACAAGGGTGACACATGGCATGTACATACAACTGACATGGAAGGGTCGTACAACCATACAAAATGTGGCAGCTACAGTGGCATGTGCCTGGGAAGATACCTGGGCATACATGTGGATGAATCAATGTTGGACATGTGGCATAAAGTTGGGTGAATGAAATGGTGCCACATGGCACCCATCCATTGGTTAATGTTTTGGAAAAAATTGTTGGAGTCCACCAGGTGCGAACCCGTGACCTCCATGGGCAGTCGAGAATTCACGTAGGTCGAGATACCAGCTTGTCTACACCATGTTTCTTAACCCTATACCTCTCCATTTATATTTAACTTGAAAGGTTTTGTACTATGGCAGAGGTTAGGGTTAGGGCTAGGCCCCAAACCCCAATGCATATGACTTCACCATATAACCAGTCAGTAGACTTATAGCACGGGAGTTCCAATGGGTATATCCCCCGATATACACCACCATATGACTATGCAACATGTGACTAGATATTTATGTTTTGGCACACGGTTGTGGATTGGTTGTTATGTTGGAGTTAGACCTGATCGTATGGGTATGGCATATGACCTGGATACAACAGTTGGCGCGGAGTTATGGGTTATCCTAGGTCGGTTGGGCTAGCCCGTCGATCAAGGGGCATAACCACCGACTGTGACCAGGGGCTATTCTCGCAGGATTAGCATGTGGAGCTCCAAGCTAAGGGCATATGGCTACAAATGCAACCAAGGGGGGAGTAGTTAAGGGGCCAACATGCCCAGCATTTAGCACTAGGCCACATGGAGTGTGCCAAGTGACTAGGAGCCCATATTTTAGGGGTTGCACCCTTTTATTTAGCCAAAGTGATTTTTTAAACTTTATATTAAGAGTTTTAATTGATTTTCTCAGTATTTTGAAGGGATATTGGGCCCTTTTTTAGGTGATATCTTGGGGAGAAGTTGGGAGGTTGTTACCAACTTCAGTCCTATAAAAACCATAGGTTTTTGAAGTAAAAGGAGGAGGTTCAAAACATTTTTTTGTTGAAGGATTGTTGAGCCAAAGCCATTTTTATGCAGGGAAGCCATTGAGGAGAGAACCTTTGTGAGCCATTTCTGGGAGCTTCGTTCATTTGATTGCAATGTCGTCAGTTTTTTGGGGTTCTTGAGATCTGGTAGAACAAGACCAGATCAGTTTGTAACATTTTTGGCATTGTTGTGATGTACTTTTAAAATTTTGAACAGAAATAAGAAAGCCTCACCCACTTAGACAGAGGCCTGGAGACGTAGGCGAGCTTGTCAAACTCCATTATCACTTTGGTGTTTTATGGTTTGATGTTCTTCATGCATATGTTTAGATATGTATATTATCTTATGGCTTCTATGTTTCCTCTTTAATTCTTCCTCTTTCATTCAGTTCCTAAATGGTTTAATAACTCATGCTTAAACTCAACCATTATCGTTTAAAAGATCTTTTCGGATCAAGTGGTATCAGAGCTAGTTGACGGTTGGTTTTTGAGTTTTCATGTTAACCAGAGAAAAGATGAGTCATGGTGAAGGTGAGATTTTTGAAGAGAATCCTTTGATTGGATTGAGAAATAGAACTTCTTAAAGTGAGAAGATGGCATCAGAAGAGGGACTTTTTAATGAGGAGAAAGAGTTTTGAAAAACTTTCTTTTCCATGTCAGAGATGATGAAGGTTTTGTATGAGGATTACTTGGAATGGAAGAGATCGAATCTAGGTGAATTTTAAAAGATAAAAAGCGAAGAAGGAGAGGATCTTCCTCAAATTCCTCCTTCACCTCCTTCTTCTCCATCATCTTCTTCTTCTTCAAGTTCAAGTTCTAAATCCACTGTAAGAAAACATTCCCATAAACATAAATAAGAAATTCATTTACTTAAGCTTGATGTAAAATTTGAATTACCCATGTATGATGGTGAAGTCAATGCAAAGAGACTTGATAATTGGGTCACACATATGGAGGTTTATTGCAGTGTGCAAAAAATCAAGGATGAGGCAACTCAGATCAAGTTGGCATCGCTTAGACTTGCAAACACAACACTCATATGGTGGCAAAGCAAGTTGAAAAATGGCGCGCAACAAGTGAGTAATGTATTTCCATCATGGTAAAGTTTTATTTCTGCACTTAGAAAGCAATTCTATCCTTTGGGTTATAAAGAGAAAGATTTAATTGAATGGCAAGCTCTTAAACTAAGAAAATGACAAACAATGCAAGAATACACAAATGGCTTTCGTAAGATGGCATTGATGTTAGATATTCCTTTACATACCCAAGAAACTCTTATGAAGTATATAGGAGGTTTACCTACACATATTCAAAACATTGTATTTATGTTTGGACCTACTAATCTTGATGAGGTTTATGCAAGGATGATTTTAAGGATGGAAATTTATTTTAAAATGTAGAAACATTGGTGAATATTACTAATCATTCATATGTCAACTATAAATGTTTGGGGATATGTTTTTTAAAATATTCAAATTTCTAAGTATTTTATATAATTTTTATAAAATTTTGGCGATTTTTAAGGTAAAATAATTTTATCCTATAGAATTTGGGTGAATAATTTTTAAAATAGCGAATCTCGTTTTTGGAAAAACCATGGAAAATTGGCCCATGGGTGAAATTTAGCCCCTAAAATCATCCCTAGGTTTATGTTCAAGAAACATACATTGAAGCAAGGAAAACAAGGGTTGGTGTATCAGGGGAATCGTCTTCAAGGAAAGAGGACAAAAGGAAGTGGAAAGGCAAGAAGGAAAATTTAGTGGCAAGAAAGGAAGAGAATCCCTCTTGCAAGCATTGCAAGAAATAAGGGCATGATGAGGACCGTTGTTGGAAATTGCATCCTAAGAAGAGACTGAAGTGGTTCAAAGAAAAGAAATGGAGGCAAACAGTTGCAACATCACGGCCAACAGACTTGGGATTGGATTCGGGTGACGAATCTAAAGTCTTATTGGTTGGTTTGGAAGGTAAAATTGGTGCTAGATTTGATTCTAGAAGTAAATTGTTTCACATAAGGGTCATAATGAGACATACTAAGGTCGACACGTTGATATATAGTGGATCTCAATCTAACTTGATTTCAAAAGAATTGGTTAAACAATTGGGATTAAACACTCAGATGCATCATAAGCCTTACACACTTAAATGGATAAGCAACAATCATCAATTGCACATAACAAATCAATGCACATTAAAGTTTGCAATTCCATCTAAGTTTGTGGATGAGGTAACATGTGATGTCGTGCCACTCAATGAATGTGGAATGGTCTTAGGTAGTCCTTACTTGTATGATCGCAAAGCAATATTCTACAACGAAAAAAATCAATATCACTTAATCAAAGAAAGAAAAGAATATGTGGTTCACGCTCATCATTTAAAGGAAAACAAATCTCTTCAAACAATGGAACAATTAAGTAAGGAAACTCATGCAAGAAATACACCTATAAATGTTTCAAATCAAGTAATTGATCTTAAGCAATAACATGAGATGATTGTAGAATGGAAGATCAATCACACTTTGCTTCAAGATAAGATAATGTCGTGCAAGTATTACAAACATATTAGCTCATTTGCAATCATATTTATGATGTTATCATTAGTAATGTTGTCAACATGGATGATAGTGGCTTCAGTAAAATGTGATAGGCTACAAGTGGCTAACAATATGCTGTCAGTTATCATGATTGTTTTACAGTTGATCTTGATGAGAAAGGGGCACAGGACATAATTTAAAGATAGAGAACAAGTCGGGTGGCCTATCCTTCACTTGATGACTAGTCAGTAACCTTTTGGAGGACCAAAAGTTATTTAGTGGGTGTTACACATTATTTTGGTCACCCTGATGATGATTACATAAACATGTGTTCACATTCCCAATATAATCTTTTTCCTGAGAAAAGTAACCTCTTTCCACCCTTGCAAGATGCATTTTTGGAAGGCCGCCGCAAGCAACTCCCTTTACACAGTGCAGAAATCCCTAATTTTTGTATGCTACACTATAGCCAGTCTGCGGGATTTCCACATGATGATATATAGGCAGGTCGTGATGATGCTTTAAAACTAAAAGAGGAAAGAAGTTATAGCAGCTTCTAGAAGTGGAATCTTTTGGAAACATGAGGTGGCGTCCATGTGATTACGATCCTACTGACTTCTCTGGTTTAAAGGGATCATCCTCATCTCTTTAACCACTTCAGCAGCTTCTCCTATATAAGGATAGGCTTCTCATGGAAAAGGTTAAACGTACAAGCATAAAGAAGAATAGAGATTGAAGAAAGAATAGGTTGAAGACTGGGTGAAGAATCCTATTTCAAGTGATGCTTGAGGTCTCCATTCATCCATCAATATTTTGAGAGAAATCTTCATACAAAGAGTGGAGTAAATGTATGTGTGTTTCAGAACGAAGGGCCATTGAAAGGGAACTTGCAACATCAAGGCAATTCGGTTTTATCTTCTACCTTTCATTAATATAATATGGTGGCATGTCCCTTTCCCATAAAATGATTGGTATTTTATTACATGATTCCTTGATCACATGTTTAAGTTCTCATTGAATTTCATTATTGTTGCTTTCACGTTGGTTGATTTGTGTTATTGCAGATCTGATCTCTCAGGAGCATTGGAGTAAAGCAAGACCAACAAAGACATAAGGAAGCGATTCATAAGGTATGTTACCTATTCTTCCTTTGGTAATTAAATTCAATGATCGTAACCTAGGGAAAGTGTCTTGTCCCGTCTCGTTTTGTTCTAGATCTAGGTGGATCTAGGGGGATTAGTTTATGTCCACATCTACTGATTTACCCGTTAACAAAATTGGCAACTCCACTATGGAGGTACAACTTGTTTGTGGTTTTTTGTTGGCCATTTTCTCATAGCCTATCTTTTACATTATGTTTCTATCTCTGAGTCTGTGGGAAATCCAATTAGACTCACTGGACTTAAAATTTTCCTGAGACCCTTTGTCCTTTTTGAAAAAATTTTATTTTGTAAAATGCGTCCGCATTGCACCTTATTGGTAACCCGCAGAAACATTCCATTTCCGCACCCTGATGGTTTGTTTCAGTGCGGGATTTCCGCGACCTACCTGATTATTGGCTTGCGAAAACCACTAATTTCCACACTACGTTATATTGTCTGCCCGCGACGGCGTTTGAAAACTTTTTGGGTTAGGTCTTGACCTTTACTATTACCCAGTTTTTGTTTCAATTAGTTAGAAGAAGATTTTTATACCAGTTCTGACATGCTTCTGATTGTTTCAACTTGATATTGATCGATTTCAGAGATCGAACGCCTCCCTTTTGATCTTTTTCGATCTTTGTTTTTGTCGACAAGGATATAATCTTTGGACTTGCTTACGAGTGCTTGCTCGATCAAAGATCTTGTTTTGGGTTTGGATTTGTAAGTTGGTTGCATCTTCTGGATCGCTTAATGATTAGAAAAACATTTCTTGTTCATATTTGAAAAGACTTTTTCTTGTCAATTTTTATTTTTATCTCCATTGAAAGATCGATTTAAGTGTTTGTTGAGTGTTTTGTTTTCATTGGTTTCTTACCCTTTCTTAGTACCATCCCTGTTTTTGGTTTCTAAAAAAAAATAATTTTAAAGTCTTGTAAGTCTTTTAAGCAATCTTTTATTCGGAAAACATTGGTGCTTGAAATATTGAAAAAGAACGAATAGTGAAATTTCATTGTTAAATATTGTTTGGTACTACATTCAAAAAAGGAATTGTACACCGAAGTTTGCATTGTTCCAGAAAAACTTTTTCTCCCTACTATAGATAGAATTCATCGAACGAAAGTTTGCATCACCTATTTCTATCTACATATTATTGGGTCAAAGTCTCACACAACATTGGTTTCATTCTCGTCTCCCTCTTGAGTAACAACAACCCTTAATAATATTGCGAAACTCTAAAATTCAACTAGTAACTTTTTATAGGGCTCTTTTACACCAACATTATCTAGGCTAGAGCTTTGGAATAGGCAAAGAAACACACTCTCCAAAGCACAAAACACACCATAGTATCTTGTGATAGGGAGTGGTCAAATCCATTTGCAACATTTTGTCCTGGGATCTCGCACAAGGGTCAAACCTGAGGTCACATTGAGAATGGCATAGTCACTCACCCTGCTTTGTTGGTCTCAGTGTAGAGATTGCACGTATTATGGGGGTCGCTTGAAGGTTTACCCACAATTATGAGTGGAATCCTCTCAAGTTTATTTCAGGCACGATACCCAGCCCTTGCGTGTGGATCAGACTATCGACTATTTCCCCAAGCATCACTGTTGTTTGCGGTAACTTTAGTAACCTATCTTCTTAGGGTCTTACATAAGGTGACTGTGGAGGGGCAAGTCTCCACGGTACCTAGAATCAACGTTGGCCAGACTCACTCAAGCTCCTTGGAGGGTATATCCACGATTATGTGTGGGAGCTTGCACCAGGGTGTAATTCCATTAAGCAGGTTGTCAACGTAACTTTTCCACCCAAGCCTAACCCCTTCTTGTCTCGGCATTGTGACGTTGGATTTCATCACCAACTAGTGACTTCGAAATAGGAAGGTTCGTTTGCTTGGTTTTGATTCCTAGATTTTACTAGCGCGCGTTGTTTGTTTACGTCGTTGGCCATAGATTTTTTCCATAGATTTTTTGGTCCCGCCAACATAGACCCTCCTCATCATTCATGCAAGGTATAGGTACTTCAACCGAAAAACATGGAATATTCTACCCCTATACCCTCTCACCCGTCGGAGGGTTCTCCTCAACAGAGTGAAGTCCAATATGCCAATGTAAAACAAGAGGAAGGTACGGCCTCGTTGGAAAGTTTTTGAATTATTTCCAATTCTATGGACGCTTTCCGCATCCCTCTTGGATATGAAAGACGTTTTCTCCAGATGAATTCTGTCGAGGAACTTGTTTTTGTTTCTTCTGGAACTCTAACCGGACCATTTGGAGACGACAATCCTTTCTAGACTACTGACATATTTAGAAGCCCACCTCGTACTGTATGAGACCTTTTTGGCTCAGGGGAAGGAGCAGATATACCTGATATCCCTGTGCTACCTGAGATGTTTGTTGTCCTCACAATCTCCCTAGGTCATCTTGCCTGTACAACTGCCTATCTCTTTGCTGGCTCAGAAGCCCAGTTAGTTAGCCCTCATTCAACCATCCCTTTTCAAATGGCCCACTCTACAATCCTTCCTCATGCTACAACTAATCCTTCCAGGAATACAGTGGTTAACCAGGCCCCCATTGGTACACCATGTCTCACTAGACCTACCCCTTGTCTTCCTCTTGGGTATCATTCTTTGAACTCTTTTGTTGCCATCCAAACCCACATTCCATCCGGAGTACCAATTGGGCATAATACCTCTACTAGTTATGTTCCTACCCCTTCCCAAGTCCTCTCTGGAGGGTCTTATCCACCTCTTCATGGTGGATTTGGCCCTAGTGGTTCTAATCCAATTGGTAGCACTCATCATCTATTCACTCCCGGTTACCATATTCCCGCTGAGGGGAAATCCTATGCCGAGGGACAACCTCCATCCGGAGGTCACGCTTAAACTGGGGTACCTCCTCCTTATGGAGGACATTCTCAGTTTGGAACTTATAATTCACAATCTGGACTAAATGCATCAAACTTGTTATCCCACCTTTGGAACCTTCAAGATAACCCACAACCCTCTAGGGAGAAACCTTCTTGAACCAGTGTTTTGGTACCCCCAAACTACGGTCAACCATATCCCAGTTCTTTGAATCCCACTTGGGGGGGAAATGTTCAATCTAGTACTCCTTTTCAAGGGAACATCCCTACCCAACCCAACCCCACAAGCTACATGCCTCCACACCAACCACCGACACTGCCCGGATCTTCGCATTATATGAAAACCGCTTACGGTCCTACTGGTATACCAACGGGACTTCCTCACCAAAGTCACCAGTACCCTCACATGAATAGACAGTTACCCTTTCTGGCCACTTTGGACTTCCCCGATCTGTCTAGAATTTTGAATGATCCTATTCGTCACTCTCCTCATTGGCCCATTATATCGGCCAAACTCCCATCTGACATTCCTAAGTTTGATGGTGAACCAGGAGAGGATCCAAACAATCATGTCATGACTTTCCATCTTTGTTGTTCATCCAACTCTTTGATGGATGAATCCATTCGGTTACGCCTTTTTCAACGAACTCTAACTGTTATCGAACAAATTGGTAGGTGTGGACACTAACAGATCTCCCTAAATCCACCTGGATCCAGAACAAAACAGGATAGGACATGACTCTTTCCCTAAGTAGTAGTCATTGAATCTATTGATAATAAGGAATAAGTGACATACCTTTATATCGCTTCCTTAGGTCTCTGTTGTTTCTGCTTCGCTCCGGTGCTCTTGTGAAGTCAGGTCCAAGACAACACAAACCAACCAAAGTGAAGATTGTAGAGTATATTCAATGTCAACCTATGCATATGATCAAGGAGTTATCCTATAAAATAAAAGTGATTTTATGGGAAAGGGACATGTCGTTGTATTATATTAATTGAAAGTAGAAGATACAACCTAAACGCCTTGATGTTGCAAGCTTCCTTTCAGTGACTCTTGGTTCCAACACACACACTTGCCTTGTACTTGCATGAAGAAGATCCAATTCCTCTTGAAAGACCAAATAAAGTCTTCAAGCTTCTGTCCAAGTAGGTTCTTCACACAATTCTTTCACCAATTCTTCATTCAATCTTGCTTAACCTTTTCCATTAGAAACCTTTCAATATATAGGAGAAGGAGAGATGGTTAAATGGATGAGGATGATCCCACCAAATCTGAGAAGTTAGTAGAATGAAAACCATGCGAATGCCAACTCATTTTCTAGAAGATCCCCTTCTAGAACCTTCATGACCTCTTCTCCTTTCCAAGCTTAAAAACAGGTTTGCACCCTATCTATGGAGCAGACTGTGAACAATTCTCACCCTAAGTGTGGGTGGCCTGCGAGAATGAAGGATTCTCGCACCCTATACCACATGCAGCCTACGAACTCATCTTAAAAATATGTTTTTGGAAGAAGACAAGAGCCACTTTTCTCAAGCAAAAATTCCTTGTTGGGAGCCTGAATACATCATTGTTGAGACATCACCAGAGTGACCAAAATCATGTGTAACAGAATGCCCCCCAAAGTATGAGGCCGGAATCTATGACATCTGAAATACTTTGTAAACTGTGTGTGTGTGTCAGAAACCAAGATTGTACCTAATCGGAAACTTGTAAACAATCAAGCATCTGCAAAATATAATACCAGTTCTGAGGTAGGCATTTCCATGTTC
>JASDQU010754966.1:0-10849 GCA_032191745.1 Picea mariana | reverse complement strand
AAGGGTATCAGGGTTTGCGCTTATCTCTATCGTCAACAGGTGGTGTTTTGGTTTTCTCAGTTTGTGGATTATTTTTATCCTCCTTGGTCTTACCCTTTCCTTTTTTGGATTTATTTTTTCCAGCGGGGGTAGATTGAACAGAATTTACCTCATAAGTCTTGCCGGTGGGAGGGGTAGGAGACGAAGCATTTTGAACATTAGAATAAATGGATTTGGGGTTGTTTCTAGAGGTTTGGACTAAATGAGGTTGGGCATGGAAGGTGCCAATCACACCATCAGCTGCATGAGAAGCAGCAGGAGTGTTTGAAGTAGTATAAGTAGAAGGATGAGGTGCATCAGGTAGTAAGTCGTAAAGAGTACCCGTCTTTGAGTAAATGAGGTCTAGGTATTGGGCACGACTGATGGCCTATTCTTCTGTGACAACTCCACCCATGGAAATGTCACGACCGATGTCATTTAAGAATGATTTTGTGAACCATTCTACCAGCAACTGATCGGGAAGTTTGAGTTTGATGAGACGTCGTCTTTATCACTACTCATGAATGTGATCAGAGATATGAGTGGTTTTGGTTTGTTTGAAAGAACTCAAAATCTCAGTTCCTGTTTCATAGAAGATCGGTAACTGGTAGTGGGTGAGGAAAGCCATAGCGAGGGTGTTGAAGTCGGTGAAGAAGCCTCGTGGTAATTCTGTATACCGCTTCGCGGTGGAACTCGTGAGGGTTCACTGAAAAAGGCGTAAACGAATAGAGTCATCCATCAAGGAGTTGGATGAGCACCAAAGGTGAAAACTCATTACATGATTGTTCAGGTCCTCTCCCGGTTTACCATCGAATTTAGGGATGTCGAATGGTAGTTTAGCTAGTATGGCGGGCCATTGAGGATAGTGACAGATTGGATCATTTAATATCCTTGACAGATCTGGGAGGTCCATAGTGGCTAAGAAAGGTAACTGTCTATTCACATGTGAGTACTGGTGACTTTGGGGAGGGAGTCTCGTCGGTAAACTAGTGGGACCATAAGCAGTCTGCATATAATACGAAGATCCAGGCAGATTCGGTGGTTGGTTTGGAGGCAAGTAATTCATAGGGTTGTACCCTTGGACAGGGGCGTGGGGTTGAGTGTTCGAGCCCCAAATAGTATTAGACATGCCTGGATATGGTTGACCTGTACTAGGGGGTATGACGAAGCTAGCTTGAGGTTGTTTCCCCCCAGTTGATTGAGGATTATGTTGTATAAGATAATTCGAATACTCGGCCAAGGATGGACGTATGTTTTTTCCATAAGGTGGGGTCAGTGAGGGTTTCCCTCCAATCGGGGGTTGCATCCCAATTTGGATTTGTCCTGNACGTGCCTGGATATGGTTGGCCTATACAAGGGGGTATGACGGAGCTATCTTGAGGCTGTTTCCCCCTAGTTGATTGAGGATTATGTTGTATAAGATAATTTGAATACTCGGCCAAGGATGGACGTATGTTTTTTCCATAAGGTGGGGTTGGTGGGGGTTGCCCTCCAATTGGGGGTTGCATCCCAATTGGGATTTGTCCTGCAAAAGGGGGTTGAGTTTGGCCTCCTTGGTGGAACTGTCCACCAACAACAATCTGGTAATTAGGTGTGAAAGACGGGATGGTGCCACTAGGATCAGTGCCTTGATAGAGGATGGAAGAGTTCCTCTGAAATGGGTGGAGGAAGTGTTGGAATGAAACCAGGAAGATGGTGCCTAGAAGGAGTGGAACCACCAGGAGTTCTGGATGTGATTTGTGTAGGAGCGAGAATAGAAGCATTCAATGCATGATATTCGGGTGGAAGTGGTGGGGTATTTCTGGGTGAAAGCAGTGTGCCAATGGGGGCTTAGCCAACCATTGTAATTTTGGTGTGAGAACTTGTAGTATCCGGGACCATTGTGTAATGGACTGTTTGTAGAGGGAGAGTCAAGATGTGGTCAGCTTGCGGAGTGTCTGTACCAGGAAAATAATATGCAGTAGTAAAAGGTACTATGAAAGGATCAGATGTTTCGGGCAGCTCAGGTGCGACAGTGATATCAACTCCTGCTCCTGAGCCAAAGAGATCTCGTCTAAAAATGCCAGTAGTCCAAAAAGGATCTTGACCCTCAGGTCCTATGAAAGGTCCGGTTGTTGATCCATAAGACTGAACAACTAGATCTCTGGAAGAATTCACTCGAATAATATGTCTCTCAGAGTCAGTAGGAAGTCAAAAGTCATCTCGAGAATTGGTAATTCGAAACCGTTCTAAAGAGTTAGTTATTTCCACTTGTGGAGTGGCGACGTCTTGGACTTCACTCTGTTGAGGAGATCCCTCCAGTGGGTTGGTAGGCAAGGGTTGAGAACCTTCCAGATCTTTTGCGGGTAGGCCTTGCATTCTATGTGAATGGCGTGGAGGGTCAATTGTGATCGAGTTTGAATCTCATGAAAGAAAATCTATGGTCAACTTGGGTAAACAAACAGCACATGCTAGTAAAATCTAGGAAGCAAAAACCAAGCAAACAAAACCTTCCAATTCCGAAGTCACTAGTTGGTGATGAAATCCAATGTCGTGATGACGAGACAAGAAGGGACTGGGCTAGGGTGTAAAATTTATGTTGATGACCTTCTTAACGGACTTCCACCCTGGTGCAATCTCCCACACATAATCGTGGGTATACCCTCCAAAGAGCCCGAGTGATTTTGGCCAACATCGATTCTAGGTACCGTGAAGACTTGCCCCTTCACATTCACCTTGTGTAAGACCCTAAGAAGATAGGCTACTAAGGTTACCACCAACAACAATAATTCCTAGGGGAATAGTCGACAGTTTGATCCACACGCAAGGGCAGGGTATCTAGCCCGAAATCAGCTTGAGAGGCTTCCACTCATCATTGTGGGTATATTTTCAAGTGATCCCCGTAATACGTGCAATCTCTACACCGATATCATCAAAGCAAGGTGAGTAACTCTGTCAATCTCAATGCGACCTCAGGTTTGACCCTTGTGTGAGAAGGGCTTCCCAGGAAAAAATGATGCAAATGGAATTTGACACTCCTTATTACAAGATACTATTGTGTGTTTTGTGCTTTGGAGAGTATGTCTCACTACCTATTCCAAAGTTGTAGCCTAGCTAATGTTGGTGTAAAAGAGTCCTAAAAAAAGTCACTAGTTGGATTTTAAAATTGTGCATTGTTATTAAAGGTTGTTGTTACTCGAAAGGAGACGGAAATGAAACCGATGTTGTGTGAGACTCTAACCCAAAAATGCATAAATAGGAATGAATGATACAAACTTTTTTGTTCGATGAATCCTATCTATAGAAGGGAATGAGGACTTTTCTGGAACAATACAAACTACGATGTATGATCTTCTTTGAAATGTAATATCAAACAACCATGAACAATGCAAATTCCCTATTCGTTCTTTTTCAGTACTTGAATGCCAATATTTTCGAAGAAAAAAATTGCTTAAAAGAGAAAATGTCTTTAATTTTTATTAGAAACCAAACAACAGGGGTGGAACTAAAAAAAAAAAAAAACAAGCAACCAACGAAAAAGAAATACACAACAAAGACCCAAACTAATCTTTCAATGAAGAAAAAAATAACAAAGCGATAAAACTAGTCTCTTCAAATGCATATGGATAACAATTTTGCCAACTAATAAGCAATTGAAAAGAACAAATGATCTCAAATTTTAAACCGATCAAAGGCTCCCAACCAAACAAGCACTCGGATTTCATAACCAGAGATTATACCCTTGTTGCGAAAAGGCCAAGAGATAAAAATTGAGAAAACATGATCAAGAAGGACTTAATCATTCACGAGATGTGAAGCCAAGAATCATTCAATCACTGGCCAGAGAAGTTCTTCCTAGACACACATACAAACTTGGGCATCTAAGGACACAAAAGACTTAATCCAAAAAATTTGCAAGTGGGTTCGCAGGCTGGCAGTGGGGTACAGTGCGAGAATCAAGGATTCTCGCAAGATAGACACGGGCAAAATGAGAGAATTTTGCACTGAACTGAACAGCAGGGTGTGAACTTTAGTGGTTCTCACAGGCTATAGAAGGGTGCAATGTGAGAAGGCCTGAAATCAAGAAAATTTTAGAAAAAAGACAATATTTTTGAAGGAACTTCTAGATCCAAGGAGCCTATAAGGGTCTCCTCAAGACTCAGAGATTGATGGGAAAGAAAAATGGTAAGTTAAGAGAAAATGGACAAGGAAAAACCACCAAAAATGGGTTGTATCCCTAGTGGAGTCACCAATTTTGTTATCAGACAAATCGGTAGGTGCGGACACTAACATATCTCCCTAGATCCACCTAGATCTAGAACAAAACAGGATAGGACATGGCTCTTTCCCTAAGTTGTAGTCATTGAATCTACTGATAAGAATGAATAAGTGACATACCTTTATATCGCTTCCTTAAGTCTCTGTTGTTCCCGCTTCGCTCTGGTGCTCTTGTGAAGTCAGGTCCAAGACAACACAAACCAACCAAAGAGAAGATAGTAGAGTATATTCAATGTCAACCTATGCATATGATAAAGGAGTTATGCTATAAAATAAGAGTTATTTTATGGGAAAGGGACATGTCGTTGTATTATATTAATTGAAAGTAGAAGATACAACCTAAACGCCTTGATGTTGCAAGCTTCCTTTCAGTGACTCTTGGTTCCAACACACACACTTTCTCTGTACTTGCATGAAGAAGATCCAATTCCTCTTGATAAACCAAATAGAGTCTTCAATCTTCTGTCTAAGCAGGGTTCTTCACACAATTCTTTCACCAATTCTTCATTCAATCTTGCTTAACCTTTTCCATGCGAAACCTTTCAATATATAGGAGAAGGAGAGATGGTTAAATAGATGAGGATGATCCCAACAAATCTGAGAAGTCAGTAGAATGACAACCATGTGAATGCCAACTCATTTTCTAGAAGATCCCCTTCTGGAACCTTCGTGACCTCTTCTCATTTCCAAGCTTAAAAACAGATTCGCACCCTATCTATGGAGTAGACTGCGAACAGTTCGCACCCTAAGTGTGGGTGGCTTGCGAGAATGAAGGATTCTCGCACCCTATACCACAGGCAGCCTACGAACTCATCTTAAAAATATGTTTTTGGAAGAAGACAGGAACCACTTTTCTCAGGCAAAAAGTCCTTGTTGGGAGCCTGAATACATCACTGTTGAGACATCACCAGAGTGACCAAAATCATGTTTAACACTAATGGGTTCCGCCGCAAAGTGGTATATCGAGTTTCCATGAGGCTTCTTCACCGATTTCAATACCCTAGCTATGGATTTACTCATGCACTACCAGTTTCCAATCCGTTATGAAATGGGGACTGATATTTTGAGTTCTTTCAAGAAAAGTAAAGCCACTCATATTTCTGATCACATTCATGAGTGGAGACAAAGACGTCGTCTAATCAAAATCGATCTTCTCAATCAATTGTTGGCAGAATGGTTCACAAAATCCTTCATGAATGACATATCTAAAGACATCGCTATGGGTGGATTTGTCACAGAAGAACAGGCGATCAGTCATGCCCAGTATCTCGATCTCGTTTATTCACAAACAAGTACTATATACAATATGTTCTCTGATGCACCTCATCCTTCTACCATGACCACCTCAACGACCTCAGTACCTTCCCATGCCACTGATGGTGTGATAGGTACTTTTCATGCTCAACCTCAGTCTGCACAGACATCTCACACCACACCTAAATCCCATGCTTCTAATGCTCAAATTGCTTTGATGCCCACCCCTCCCACCGGTAAAACTTCATAAGTAAACATCGTTCAATCAACTCCTACCGGTAAGAATAAACCTAAAAAAGGGAAGGGTAGGAACAAGGAGGATAAGAATAAAAACCCACAATCTAATAAGATCAAGACACAACCTGCTGACGATAAGGACAAACACAAACCTCGCTATCCTTGCCTCATCTGTGGTGATGACCATTACATGAAGGATTGTCTGAGACGCGCTGAGGTCACGAAGTTCCTCCAAGGGACCCCAAAACCTCCTACCCCTGCCTTCTTGTCTCAACCATTCCCTTCTCAACAACAGGCTTAATTGGTCATTCATGATCAACCTTCTTCCTCCACCACCTCCTATGTACTCATGTGTAGCAGTGATTCAAAGAAGAATGACATCACACTTACCACTCATGCCAAAGATTACCCTTCCTCCAAGGAGAAAGTTGATGATATACCACCTTCATTGGTTCAACAATTTCCCTTGTCTCCACCTTCCAATGGTCCTCTTCATCTCGAACAACCCAACCCCGATACAGTCCTTTGCCCTCCTCCCAAGGGCATGGTTCTAAAGTCTGCTTTCAATCCTCATGCACGTGCTGCCCAGAACTACAGTATAGTAGAAGACCTGGCACAAGCATCGTCTGTGATGTCATCCCTCGAAGTCCTTCAGAGTTGTCCTACACAACGGAAGGCACTGTTGAAAGCTATTGGTGGAATCGACCCTACAGATACAAATTTAATAATATTTGACTTGGAAGATCACATTCCAAGGTTACCCCACTCAGCTCACATTTCAAATACAAGTTGTTGTCTTCGAAAAGAACATCTATAGAATAGTTATTGATGAGGGTGCCTCGATGTGCATCATGTCTCTTTCCTGCTAGAAAGCCATCGGCTCTCCTCCCTTAACTGATTCACACAACACACTCAAGGCCTTTAATGGCTTTGGATTTAAGCCTTACAGTGTCCTCCCTTTGTTGCCTATTATGTTAGAAGGAAAAATGGTTAAGGCTGAAGTTGAGGTATTTGAAGCTCCTCTCGATTACAACCTTTTACTTGGTCATAGCTGGATCGATTTCATGTGTGTAGTTGTGTCCACTCTTTTCCATATCATGCGTTTTCCACATCAGGAAAAATTAATTACGGTGGACCAATTGGCCTTCTTCAACTCTGATACATGTACCGACAATGTACCTTTCATTGCAAAGACACCCCATGTATACGAGAATGTCAGTGTGGGTCTACTAAAAGATTCCACTCTGATGGGTACATTTCCAATCCCACCACTTGACGTTCCACCTCCTTTGGTTGCCTCAATTAAAATGATCTCCACCTCTGTCCGTGAACCTCCCGAGTCTTCTGACCCGTGGATAGTACCTAAACCTGGTGATTATCTTCGCTATGGTGACCAGATGCCTTTAAGTCTGGTTGAATCTTCTTACCAAGCCATTCAATCGGCTAACCCTTCTACTCCCTCTCTCGATGATTCATCTCCTGACCCATTCCACATCATTTTTCCCATGGACGAGATGATTATGTCGGTTATGTTGATGGAAGATACCCCTTGGGATGATGGGCATCATCGTTCCATTCTCTTCCTCGAACAGCACACACTCGAGAGTTACCAACGGATCTCGAGCCCATCAACTGTTGTCGTTGTTGATTCAGTTCCTGACTCCCCACACGTTGTGTTGTATGAAGGAAACTTAAGCAACATTTCACCCACCATCCCCCTCGACATCTCTATCAAACCTGGAGTTGTTGAAAATTTCTATATCAGAGCTTCGTGTTCCACTGATGAAGTTGTCACATATAAGTCACTTTTCCAAGAATTTTGTGACATGTTCGTGTGGATCTACGAAGAGATGCTCGACATTGATCCCGATATTGTTGTACAAAAAATTAAGACATACCCGGGCGCTAAACCCGTCCGGAAAAGACTTCTCTTGGTCCACCCTCGCAAAGCAGTCGCTATCAAGCTTGAAGTCGAAAAGCTTCTTAAATATGGTTTCATTTATCTTGTGGCTTTAACTGTTTGGGTATCCAATCTCATTCTGGTTAACAAGAAACAAGGTACGATCCGCGTCTGCGTTGATTATAGGGACATTAATAAAGCTTGTCCTAAAGACAAGTTTCCCACCCCCTTCGTCGACCAGATCGTTGACGATTGTGCAGGGAGTGAAATCTTCTCTTTGATGGATGGTTTCTCCGGATATAATCAAATCAACATCGTGCCCGCAGATCAACATAAAACCGCTTTTATCTATCCTTGGGGCACTTTTGCCTACCAGAAATTACCCTTCAATTTAAAGAACGTCGACGTGACTTTTCAATGTGCCATGTCTTATGCCTTTCATGATATAAAGCACATTGTCCAACCATATCTAGACGACTTACCGGCCCATTCCATGCGTCACGCTGATCATCTGGCCCACCTCTAAGCTATTTTCCTTTGATGTCGGTTCTATCATATACGCTTAAACCCACACAATGTGTTTTTTGTGTGGATTCCAACCGACTCTTAGGTTTTATTGTGTCACGTCAAGGGATCAGGGTAGATCCTTTGAAGGTTGAGGCGATTCTCAATCTCCCTCCTCCTTCTTCACTCCACCAGCTACAAAGTTTGCAAGGGAAGGCAAAAATTTTTACGTCGTTTTATCCCAAACTACGCTGAGTTAACACTCGAATTTACTCAACTATTAAAGAAAGGCTCTGAATTCGTATGGGACACCACTTCTAGCAAAGCCTTTGACGCTTTGAAATTGACTTTAACACGTACCCCACTACTTTTCTTGCCCGATTATAGTCGAGATTATTTCCTTTATCTCGCTGCTTCGGATTCGACCATCGCCATGGTTTTGGTCTAAGAGGATAATTCTCACGACGAATATGTCATTTATTACTTGATTCGGAGTCTCACGAATACCGAAGCCAAGTATTTACATGTTGAAAAACTGGCCTTGGTAGTTGTTCAAGCTCTCCAATGTTTCTGGCACTATATCCTTTTACGCAAGACCACTGTGATTTTCGATTGCAACCCCATGCAGCACATTCTTACACGCCAGCTGCTAGGGGGAAAATACTCCAAATGGATTGTGATACTCCAGGAGTTTGACTTAGAGTTTGAACGTGCTAATTCTAAGAAATCCT
This sequence comes from Picea mariana, assembly GCA_032191745.1. Taxonomy (NCBI): domain Eukaryota; kingdom Viridiplantae; phylum Streptophyta; class Pinopsida; order Pinales; family Pinaceae; genus Picea; species Picea mariana. The sequence continues at coordinate 1,948 of JASDQU010754966.1, read as the reverse complement.
TGGTGTTTGTCGAATTGATATGCGACCTTCCCTATTCTGAGACGGAAAATGTAGCAGAGGATTTATTTCTCGATGAATCCCTTTTTCTAATTAGTTTCGATGACCTTTGGTATGGAGATATCATTATATATCTTCAGACTCAGACTTTCTAGCCTGATTTATCTAGTATTGGCCGTCATCGCATACGTTACCAAGCCCATCAATATATCATCCTTGGTGATACTCTTTATTGCCGTGGAGTTGACTCTATTTTTTGTCGATGTCTCACTTATGATGAGGCTGAGAAACCTCTAAATGAATTTCATTCTGTAGCATGTGGTGGTCACATGTCTGGGTATGTTACTACCCAAAAGATCTTACGAGATGGGTATTTTTGGCCTTCTCTTTTCACGAATTGTATTATTGTCATCCAAACATTCCATGCTTGCCAAACATACAACAACAAAATAAGATCTCACCCCGCTCCCCTACATATTGTAGTTTCTGTTGGACCCTTCGCTAAATGGGGTATCGATTTCATGATATGTCACCCCCACTCGGTCGGGGGGCATGGGTACATTATTTTAGCCGTATATTATTTTACAAAGTGGGCCGAGGCAATGCCTACATTCGACAACACAGGAAAAACTGTATCCCTATTCATCTTCAATCACATTATTACATGATTTGGGATCCCACGGGCTATCGTTACCGATCACGGTAGCCACTTTCACAACTTTATGATGTTTGAGATTACAGAAAAGTTGGGTCTTCGACATGAAAATTCAACCCCCTACTATCCACAGGCCAATGGCCAGGTCGAAGCAATAAACAAAGTACTCACTACTATGCTTCGATGGATTATCGAAATTCACAAAACAAGTTGGCACATGATGTTGTTCTCGGCATTGTGGGCCTATTAGACATCCGTGAAGTCAGCCATGGGGTTTACACCCTTCCAATTAATGTATGGTTTGGAAGTTGTTCTACCGATTGAATGTGAAATTCCATTATTAAAACTAGTTTTCCAACTTCTCCCAAACACCTCTGTTGAAGAGGAATGTCTGTTGTATCTTTCACAATTGCATGAAACCCGTCACGATGCCACCCTAGTTATTGAAACCCAGAAGAAACACGTAAAATCCCAATACGACAAACATGTCAAGCCACACGTGTTTTCTGAAGGTGATCTAGTTATCCTCTATGAACAAGATCGTGATTTTCTAGGAGCCGAAAAATTTGAGGCTATGTGGTGAGGCCCTTATATTGTTAAAAGAGTGTTGGAGAAGGGAGCATATGAGTTAGTAAATTGCGATGGAATTTCTTTGAGTGAACCCAGAAATGGGCTTTACTTGAAGAAGCACTACGCTTAGCCTACCGTTGCATAAGCACTTGTATTTTTACTGTATCATACTCTTGTGTGTTACTCTAGTGTGCTTCTGCTTTTTTACTTTTACCCCTGGCTACTTGCCCTACATTGTGTTTGGTCTCCAGATGTCGGTGTTTTCGCTACATTATATCGGCTTCGCCGATGGTGCTAGCCGTAGTACCCAGAATTTACCTTCTGCTGCTTGGGCAATCTATGCACCCTCAAATAAACTTATTTGTCTACAAGGTGTTTGTCTCGGTCGAGCGACCAATAATATCGCAGAGTATAGCGTTGTCATCGAATTATTGACTAGTTTTATTTCACTTGCGATTCGTCACTTCATTATACGACTTGATTCGCAGCTAGTAGTTCTACAACTAAACAATGCCTATACTATCCAAAGCCCTACTCTATTATGGGTATATCTACGAATCCGCCTCTTGGAACGTCATTTCGATTATATTGAATATCAACATATTCCTAGATGTCTAAACACATTAACTGATGCTCTAGCTAACTATGTATTAGACAGACATTTGAGACATTTTTAATTCTAATCACATTTCACATATTGTACAAAAGACAGAGTAAAACCAGTAA
>JASDQU010754965.1:21450-34896 GCA_032191745.1 Picea mariana | reverse complement strand
TTATTTTACAGAACAAGGATGCCAAAAATGATAATGGGATTATGAGGAGGGTATAATGAGCGAAAAGTGGTAGCATGAGAGGGATTAAAATATGGATACTGTTCATATAAAAATAAATCAAATCAAACAATCAAACATAACTCTGTTCAGACCTCCATAATTCAATAAGCATTCACTTTTAAAACCACCATCTAACCTGTCACTTCTTTTACATATTGCTTGTTGTCTTTCAAAAAAAAACAATTCATATGCCCATAATACTCAATTACAACAAGCTTTGCATCCATAAAACTTATACAACAATCATAATAACAACATTGCCATTTTTATGATAACATAATAACCCTTTGATCCACATTCATTCATATTCCAATGCTAAACCTCCTTTAAAAACCAATATAATACGCACATTAGTTATAGCCATTTTTATCCAACATTTACTCTTTAAAATCAATAAGAATATACACAGGATTTACCACCGCTAGCCATTATATAAACATTGTTGGCATAATCGAACTGGCCACTAAACTCGTAATCGGACCCAATCCAGTCACACACCATGCTCCAAAAATTAATCATCAAAAGAATCGATTCAAATAGCATTCAACAAATAACATGCAACTCTAAGTCGAAGCTTCATAAATTATCATGTACATACTTCCTTTTAAAATTTCCCAATCAAGAAACAAAACCAAATCATGCCCAATAGACCAAGCACACACAATGCTCTTCTACCCTTGACGGGATTGAAACGAGACCAAGATCGTGTTTAGGGTTTAAACACAATGAACAAAGAGTAATAACAATCAATCAAAGGAATAAGTCCTCAAAAAACATAGACAAATCRCTCCTTAAAAAAWTTATCATAGAGAAGTAACATCTAACAACCCTCTTGGCAGTGAGGGTTATCAAATGACAATCAACCACCTTCAACAAACAATGAGAGGAAGCAAACTTTTAAAAGAAMTGTAAAAAGAATGCCCAAGCACAACCYGTGGCCAACCAAAATCATATACAAAGCTTCCATTAAAGTTCTGGGTGATACTAAACCCGATTGTGCAATGCTTTCCATGCAACAATGATAACGAGGGAAACACCATGATAAATAACAACGWGATCTTAGCCAAGACATGGCAAGAAACACTCCAAATMTTAATAGTTCACCTTGCAACCYAGAGAATCAAAACATATCAACYACAGAGATGAAAAGGAGTGGAAAAACTTAACACCAAGACTGGTTGTAAAACCCATGCGCAAAGCTCAGAGCTTGCTAAACTATAATCATAAGTTTCCACAGAGAACCAGACCAAAAACCCCAAGCTGACCGAACATTCATTTATGTGATTTAACCAATAAACCCATGCACATACTACACACAATAGGGAATAACCATTCCTCTTTATTTAAAATGCCAACAGTCTAGAATATTCACAGATGAACCCACAGACACAACACCAATACACAGTCCAAAAACTTAAGAAAAACGTAGACGTCAAGAAATTCTAAGCCAAAAATTGATTCATAATGTAGAGTAACCACCATGGATGGAAAAATAAGGAACCATACCTAGAAAATCTTGCTCGAGGGAGAGAGTTAGACTGTATCCTCCTTCACAACCAAAAATCGCAAAGCATCAACAACCACCAACGACAAAAAACCAAATGCAAGTATGGCTAGGGTGAAGGGCCTCGAGGGTTGTTTGAGTGACGTGCAGTAAATGCATGTCACTTCTCCCTCCAACCTTATTCAATTCAACATACAAGCCATCCAAATCACCATAACACTAACCATTAAATCAACCATATATTCCATTGCTATATTCCATTTGCATAATGCACCACCCAAAGTATTGTCAACCCTTTAAAAAAAAAAAACAATGTTCCATAATATTACTCCATGTCTTTCAACACATAACGTTTAACAAAGAACATAAGTCTAGCAACAAGGGTTTATGCACCCTCCTTTTGTCACAACTACACATAACATTTGGGCTTGTGTATAGTCCTTTTGTTTAAAAAGAACTCCATTATTTCCTTTTACTAAGAGCATTTAAACCAATTAATCCATGTTTAATGCAATGCCAAAACAAAACTTATAATAATCCTTTGATCCATAGGGAAGTCTAAGTATATTTTGAGAGTGATCATTAGAACCAACTTATGTCTTCATAAAAATTAAACCAYGACTTGAATCATTGAACTGTAGAAGACTATGCTAGTACCATCACAGTAGCAAATAAAATACATAAGCGCAACATATCCATCATAGAGCCATTAGTCTACAAGGGGTTCCCACCTACTAGTTTATTATTATTATAAATAAATAATAGAGCTTGGCAATCATTTGCRAGCAATATTCATCGTTGYGATTTTAAGCRTCAACACACATATTTCTAAATATGTCCACTACCACACAAGGATAATCATGCCCATGCCTTGTTCTTGGAAAACCATCCACAAAATCCATGGAGATACTCTTGCATGGCCTAGTAGGTATAGGTCAAGGGAAATATAGACCTTGTTTTCTATTGTTGGGTCTACTAGTATAACAAAGTATGCACCCTGTAATGAACCTAGCTACATCTTTTTGCATTTTAGGCCAATACACATACCTTTGTAAGTTGGCTATTGTTTTTCCAACACCAAAATTCCCTACAACTTTGGAGGTGTGAACCTCTTTGATAAGTTGTGTTCGCTCACCTTTGGGTATACAAATTTATTCAATTGGGAGAAGAACCCACCTTGGAGATGGTAGTCAACCTTATTATCACCTTATTTTCATGAGATTTACCTTGCTATTGTTGACTGTCTCTTTGAAGTCATCATCATCTATGTACTCCCCTCTGTATACGTCATGGGTGAAAGATTCTATATGCATAAGAGTATTAAAAAAATGTAATCTTAGAGGTACAATGGTCTTGACAACATGTATGGCAGTTTGTTGGTGCCAACCTTCTTATATTTGATGATGAGATGAAATTGCTACAAAAATCCCATCCATTTTCAGTTCTTGCGTGTTGAAGCTTAATTTAGGCCTACAAGTGTTGTAAGGGTTGATGATCGATGTGGATGATGGTCTTCTTTCTTATCGGATAGTGCTTCCACTTCTTAACAACTTGCACTAAGACATATATCTCTTTGTCATATGTGGGGTAGTTCAAGACTAGTCCATGAAACAATTTAGAATGATAATAAATTGAGTTACCTCCTTGCATTAAGTTTACACCCACAACATACACACTTGGATTTGTCTCCACTTTGATAAGTCTTTCACAGATTAGGGATTGCTAGGAAACGTGCTTAACCAATCTTACATTTGGGTTCTTCAAAATCCTTTTATGGTTTCTTTCCCCATCTGAGACTCTTGCCAATCACTGTTATAACATAGAGTGGTGCAACCATAACTGAAAAGGATGATTCAAACTTTTGAAGGTATTTTGTTTCTCCCACAAAGTTACTTACTTCACTGGCATGAGTAGGATTTGGCCACTCACCGATGATCTACATTTTCATAGGATTTTTTTTTCGAATTCTCCTCCACCAATGACATACCCTAAGTAGACCAGGGATTGTTGGGAAAACTCACATTTATTAAGGTTTATAACAATTGATGTTTTCTCAGAGTCTCTAACACCTCATCATATGTCAAATACACTCTCCCTATGGCGAGATAAAGTTTAAAATATTGTTGAAGTAAACTATTACAAAGGAATCTAGATATGGATGCAATACATCATTTATCAAACACATAAAAGTAGTTGGTGCATCACATACACCAAATGACATTACCAACCACTCATATAAATCTTTCCTAGTCTCAAAGGAAGTCTTCCAGGTATCTTCTTTAGCTCATACCTAACGACATCCCGATTGAGATCCATTTTGGTGAAGTAATTCACATATCGTAGCTGATCCAACAAGTCATTGATCATAGGTGATGGTACTGATTTTTGATGGTATATTATTTTGACCTCTGTAGTCAATACACATTCTCCAAGTCCCATCCTTCTAGGGCACTATGATTATCGTTGATCCACTAGGTGAAGTACTTGGTCATATGACTTGTTGCTCCAAAAAATGTTGCAACTTATTCACTCATTTTATTCTGGAACAAATTGTCTCTATAATCCTATGTTTGGCAATGGAGATTCATTGAACAACAATCGTATTTTGTGCTCCAATTCCCTCTTTAGTGGTATCTCTCTGGGCTCTTGGAAAATTTATTTGTATGCTTGCAAAACCTTCTCCTATTGGTGTTTCTACTCTTTGGTACATCCCTCAAGGCATGCTTTCACTTCTACATATAATTCTCTTTGTTGATTTTGTCTCAATAAGAATAATACAGACTTCCTAATTGAGCTATTCAATTCCTCATCTTGGTTATCACTTACTAGAGATCTTGGATTTACTTTTATGTACATTGATGATGAAAGATTTTTCATCCTTGACTAGGCGGTATTAGTTTTTTCTCCTCATGAAGATAACATCCCTCATATAGATATAGGGGCATCCAAATACTACACCACATACATCAAGTGGCATCACATCAAACTCCACTTCATCAATTTAATTTTCTTTGATGGTAAATATGATCTTGCACTATTTAGTGACTGAATTCTACATCCTTGTTCACCAATCCTAGTGGTTATGGGTGAGGGTTCATGTACTTCCATTCCAAGCTTACTTACCAAATCCTTTGGTACGAGTTTGTATTCTAAACAAAGTTGTAAGAGTATCTATTTTGGTCTTGATCTCTATCTTGATATGGAAGAGCTTGTTCATCTCCTTCTCTTTATTGTGATGGAGGCTACTCTTGTTCACCTCCCTTTGCACCATAGTACAAACATTATTCTCGTCTACAGTTCATACACTCTTGATTTGGTTCCTTGAATCCATGTTTAACATGTTCTTCTTCTTGGGATCCTGTTTATGATTCCTTAGATTCAATTTAGTTGTATCTTCTAGGACTTGTCTTTGGTATGACCATCTATTTTACAATGGTCACCATGGTTGTTTGGATCCTTTCATTGATGTCTACTGGTTTCACTAATCTTTCCTTTTCTTTCCGCTTCTTTCCCTCCTTGGAAGCTCCTTGCTTATATGTTTGCTTGGAACCACTTGGTTTCCCTTTCTTCTTGTCCATTTCTAGATGTCATGCTTGTACATAGGCGTCATCAATGGCATTAGGATTAAAAAATATCACTTTCCTCCTTAAATGACTTTATAGACCATCCAAATACTTGATGACTACATCCGAATTCTTGGGGAAAATTCTCAACCGAATGGCTTGTTTTATGGACTCTATAGAGTACTCTCACACACTATTCCCTTGTTTTTTTTGGTAGTAATTCCAATGAATCCCCTAGTCCTTTTCCTACACGGTAGGATCAAATTTGACTTGATCAAATCCTTAAACATCTCCCACTTAGTTACTAGTGGATTGTTCTCCATTAAGTGTCTCCGTAAATATTTCCCACCAAGTTTAGGCATTGTTGTAGGATAATTGTACCCTTCAGGAGTTACCTCCCTTAGGCTCTTCCAAGACCTAAGACATAAATAAAGATACAACCTGTAGAACTTCCTAGATCTGAATCATACATGAACAAATATACGAGATAACAAGATAATAAACTTACTTAATAATTTGACAGTTGTCCCTACATGCTCTTGGGTTGTTTTCTCTTTTGAAGATGTCCTTCACGTTCACAAACATGGACCTGCACACACAGACACACAAACGAATACCACTCAAAAGATCAAATGTAATATTAATGGATTAATAATAGATATAATAATATTACACGAAGGCATGAAAATATTAATTATCTATGAATATCATAACAATCATATATAATCAATTAGAGGGGAAAGTCATGTGAATCTTCTCTTAATAAAATGAAATGATTGCAAATTACAACCAAGAGGCTTGATGAAGCTCTTCCCAATCTCCTTTCCCAATATTTGTGATCAAACCAACAATATAATTTTACTCTATATTTTCCTCCCCCTTTTCCATGAGAAAACCCCAATATATAGGATGATAGAGATAAGATGGTGGAGAAATCGAGACACTCAAGATAACAAGCTTCTAGAGGTAGTATTACGAGAAATACGAGCCTTGATTGTATCTCCTTGTATCGAATCCTAATTGGGGAGTAACAAACTCGGTCGTGCCTTGCATTCTTGTAGTGCATGACTGGTCGTGACTTGAAAGAGAGCAAGTCATGACCATCAACTTTTGGTCACAAGTTGTAAAGGGACAATCTGCGACCATGAAAAAAAGGTACTAGAAACTCAAGGGAAAAGTGACATAACTTAGTGTCAGTGTCTCAACATGCTGACCTCTAGATGATGTCCATTAGGGACTCATGTGGAAAATAACTATATAATAGATTCCCCCTAAAGTGTGAGGTTAGAAGAGGTGTCTGATGGCCAAAATACTTTACGAACTAATCATAGAGATATAGGCAAAGGAAGATGATAAGAAACCATCATCAGTCTTGCACAATCATAACATCCTAGAGGCAGGCATACCCATGCTCGGTAATGGAAACTTAGCATAGATGCCAAAAAATTACACTGCGGATCCATGCATGGAACAATTAACTAGATCATGACCAAAAACGAATACACTGCGGATCCATGCCACAAGCGAGAGCATATCCATGACAAAGTACAAATGTGGATCTATGTCACAGTATACAAATCATTGAGATGATTCGATCTATGAGAAATCTCTAAAGTAATCATGAATGACTCAATCACAGCTTGGGAGCAAATGCCATTAAGGAATGTAGTGGTCCCAACCCAAGGTCTTCGTACCAAACCCCGATGGTATGAATCTACAACACGTGCATAGATGAGATGATGTTGAGCATGGTAGAAACTGTCTAATTACGATCCATTGATATATATCGTTAATAGATGCGAGGGAATCCACCGATAATGATTATGGACACCAATATACTTAGTACAATCTAGTGAGTGTGAATAAATGAGTTGAGGTCGAACACGTAGATTAATTCAATAGGAGCCAATGATGTAAACCCACTGACGAAATTCAAGGGAACCTGCCACTGATATCAACAAGTTCCGGGGTACTAACCGGTTTCTAGACTTCGATCCTGGATAATGTTCTGGTGTTGACTAGATGAAATCCATCAAAGGAGGGCCTTGATGTATCCCCCATCAATCAACACAAAACATACAAAGGTGGATGGTGTGAAGAGTGTAATAATAAAGTACAAATGACTCATGAATGGTTGAGATAAATGGGTTGGAAGACTAAAAATGGTCAACACAGGATAACTTCCCTTGAACAAAATGGCACAACAAATGACTTGACATGACAACATTGACTCGGTAATGACCAAAATACTCATGATGTGTGACTGGAAGAGTAACCATTCAGTGGATTCGGATAAATCAAGGAGATGGTAATGACTCAGAAACAATTGATAACCCAATTTTTGTACATGGATGAAAAACATGTGCGATGTTCAAGGGTGACTCAATGGATGGCTGCCATTTGTGATGATGACTAGATTGAAAACCCCCCACTCTTTTTCCTTTGTTTCATGTTTAAACGAGTGCGAAAGAAAATTAAAGTATGCTCGATATTCTCACTTGTGGATTTATTTCTGAGCCCAGAGCAGAGAATAGTTCTTGACGATATTTCCAATTATTTAAGGACTTTGGAGAGATCCTAAAGAAGAGTCCATACACTATCTCATGGATTTAACAAGCCAAAGAAAGTAAATGCTCACTTTTCATTTCATGTTTAGAGAGTTTGAAAGTACAAAGAAGACCCCAAATGGTACCTTTGTCATGTTTGATTACCGAGCGTGACAAAGGGGTAATAGTAAGCTCGGTTGGAGAGAACTAGTGGTATGCGGTAAATTTCCAGGCACATGGAACATGAATTAAGAAATGGAATGCAAAAGAACATGGCAAATGATGACCACTCATAGCAACAGGTTCTCATCCATAGGTGTTAGGTGCACAACGAAGGCCAAATAATGCAAGAGGTGGATGGTCAAGGCTATTGCATAGAGGTAAGAGGGATATGGGAAAACAATAACGTAGTGGAAGGAAGCATGATGCAATAAACAAATGCATAGGCCACCATTAAACAACAAAAAAATGTTCCAGAAACCCCCTTGGGATATGGCTAGAATATGGATGAAGAGAGAAAAATGAGGCTCAACTTCTAGTCATGGTGGGGCTAAAGGAGGGCTCTCGGGCCTACGGGGAAACACAACATGGGAATCAAATGAAAATCTGGGTGCTAAATAGGGATACCATGAAGGATAGGCACTACCGGCCTAATGACAACATACAAAAGGAGTGGCTAATGTCACAACCGACTGAGATCGAACCTAAGGCATAGTGACGACAATATGGATGGTTAATAATGCAAGGAGATGAATGCAGGGAAAACCTATCCCTATATGATGGTTTTGAAAAACACATACCTCAAGTTAAATAGATGTCTCCATCTTCGTTAAAAAAAACATCCCTAGAATCCCATCAACACATGTAAACTAGATTACAAGGTCAAAACGCATAGAGAAATTTCAAAAAAGAAAATATTCGATTTTTTGGATAAGATGTACGCAAAACAAAAGGCACTCACACCACCCACCTATGTACAGGGAACTATGCATCTTGATGATTTATGAAAAGTAGAGCCCATGTCTAGGCTTAGGCCAAGGATATTTTTCATAATCAATGAACTCATGAGCCATTGTTGGCATCATATGGCTCACCATGCCATATAGAAATGAATTTACGGATATGAAGATACTCAATATGAGTGGTTTCGTGAGCTATGGAAACTCTTTGATGGGATCCATCAAGACATGAAGGAAGCACGAAAGGTGAATCTTTGATGGAAGGGGTAGCAGATAATTCGCTGGCAAGTTTTGAAAATGAAATCCGAGGAGGAAAAGGGTTAAGTCTAGGGGTTTCATTGGATGCCCCATCAAATGCCCCCAATCTCGGGTTGAAGCTCATCATGATGACTCTCGTCGGTTCCAAATAATGGGGGATGGATTCTTGATGATGTTCATCTTCCCTGAGTTTGTTTATGGAAGCCATGACTTTTAAGATGGCCTCTTCTGAAGGCAACTTAATATCTAGGAAGAGTCAACAACCCATATGGGTGGAGTAGGTTGATCAAAATCCATATGAAGATGGGGTTGTTGACCAGTATCAACAAATGCTGATGGGATTGTTGGATAAACAATCTCAATCATGGTGAGCGGCAGGGAGGATCCACATGAGTCAACATCCTCAAGACAAGGTACCACCCAAGGATCAACTAACCCAAGGGATCCAATGACCCGAGGGATCCACTAGTAGATGAGGAAATCATGTTGATGGGAGAGATATGGTTAGTATTGGGTGCAAGAAGGGGGGAAATACCTATAAGAGATGAATCTTTGAACATACATGTACCAACACTTTCGTATCCCCCAAAATAATCACCTATAAAAGGCACGTTGGTGCTAGGATTAGCTCACAAGACGGGTGTGCAATAATCGAGTTGGTCGATAGTGACTATCTTTCCTTGATGGGGAAAACATATGAAGTTAAATACAATGGATGCAACAATCTTCATTGCATAGAACTAAGTGAAACCCAAGAGAAAATTATAGTTGAGTGTGGCATCCACCACTTTGACTTATATAAAGACAATGTTGCCCCCGAGCTCAATGGATAAAGAGGTGATAATTTCGTGCAGTTTGAAAAAATGTTCGTCAAAATATTTTAACATGGTTTGAGATGTAGTGAGATGAGGAGAACCAAGGTCTTTCCAACATGAAAAATACATAATGCAAGTGGCCTCTCTTTTGTTGATCACCCTCTGAAATATATTCTTGTTAAGAAAACCAACTATGATTTGCAATGCTAGTTGGTGCAAGAGACACGACTCACTCTGTTCTGTGTCAAAGGAAATAATGTTTGAGTCCGAAGGGTCGATTCCCCTTATGGATGATAACAAGGCTTTCGCTGTGAAGGAAAACTCTGCAATACTTCGAGTGCTGACATGGCACATGGTGCTTGAGCAAGATCTTCCACTGTACTATAGTGTTGAGTTTCCCAGGCATTCAGATTATGGGTATTCTGTCGAAATACCCCTTTTGGAGGGTGGATTGTAGGTTCGAAAGACAATTTCTCTAATGTGAGAGGGTTGTTAGATGGTGAAATCGATGGATGATCCTTATATGAAGGTTCCCCCTCGAGAGTGTCATAGAGTAGATCTTCGCTCCAGTGGATATTTCCACCATGGATTTAACCATCTTAATGTTTATGGTTGAGGACCTTGCATTTCCCCCGGTTGGAGGTGCATGAACTTGTGTGACCATCTGTTGTTGCTGGGGGTGGAAAGAATTGGTTAATACTACTGGTTGGGAAGGATATCCACCTCATTCGAGACATTGATGAAACTCAACAAGGTGAGGGAATTATTTGGTAAAGTGATCCTCCTTACACACCATACAAGGATATTTTACCTTTCTTTTATTCCCCCCCCGCCAACATTGAGGTCTTGGGTTTTTTATCCTGTCTGCTTAGAAGAATTTTTTTTTTTCTTATTGTTATTATTTTTCTTTTTTCCTCCCGATTGCTGCATGTTTTTGGGTGCGGTGGAATGCACTATGTGTACCTCGGAGGTCTGAGAAGGGGTCGAAGTCAAGGTGGTTGCAGGTGCATAAGAGGTGGGATTACTTGCTATAGTCAATTGACTAAGTTGCCTAGTCAACTGGCCAACTGTAGTGGAAGAGACATGACTAAACATACCATCAAGATGGGGTCCAAGTGTTGGTCAAGGGGTATCATTTGATGGTTGAGGAGCATGAGGAATAAGATTGTAGAGTGCGTCAGACTGTGAATAAACCATATCTAATTGTTGGGAATGAAAAATATCCCGCTCCTCATTTATGACTTAGGACATGGCAACATCTTTAGCAATGGGAGGAAATGGTGATTTTGTAAACCAATTAGTTGAGAAGCAGTCGAGAATTGGGGCTTTAACGACACTTCTTCGCCACCTCCACCCGTGAATGTGGTTTGAGATATGTGTGGAAGCGTTCTGATGTAATGAGGTCAGAATCTATGTCCCCATTTCATACTAGATGGGTAATTGGAAATAGGTCAAAAAGGCCATCGCTAAAGTGTTAAAGTTGTTAAATGAGTCTATAGGTAGTTCAATGAACCAATTTGAGGCATTGCCAATTAAGGTGCGAGGGAAAATATGTAAACGAATGTTGTCATCTAACAAAGAGTTGGAGACACACCACAAAATATAAGCTGTGATGTGTGTGGTGGGATATTCTCCCATCTTTCCATTGAATTTCAGAATGTCTGCATGAATTTTTACTAGGACAATCGACCAAGTGGGGTTGTGCACTATGGGATTGTTCGTGAGTCTAGATAAGTCGGGTAATTCCAGAGTGGCCAAAATTGAAACTAAGTGTTTGTGAATGGATTCTAGTCTAAAGGTAAATGTGTGTTGAGACCAAAAGGACCATATGGCCCTCCCATATACTGACTAGCGGTAGGAAAACAACCCCCTTGATAACGATTTCATATAGGTATATAACCCCTTCCTTGGTAAGGGTTTCCCATTTGCATATAAGAAACCCCTTGTTGAGGATTATTTGGGGGATTGGTGCCCCCAATCAAAGGAAAATTTCTAGGGATGTTCCCTGCAAAGGGTATGTTACTGGGAGCATTACTTCTCTCGAACAGTGGGGGGTCTCTTGTAACAAGGGGATTTTCACCTCCTAGGAAGAGAGGGATTACAAGGGTGTTGCTTCCACTAACATTGGGAGTACCCCAAGGGACATTGCTTCCCCAAGGGAAAGGAGCTATTCCATGGGTATTGATGCCCCCAATGTTTGGAGTACCCTAAGGGACACTGCTTCCCCTAGGGAAAGGAGGTATTTTAGGGGTATTTTTGCCCCCAGCGTTGGGAGTACCCCAAGGGACATTGCTGGCCCCCAGGAAAGGAGTACCCCAAGGGACATTGGTGGCCCCCGGGAAGGGAGTACCCCAAGGGAAATTCCTACCCCCAAGGAAGGGATTTCAACCTGGTTGATTAGAACTAATTTCACTATTTCAATTCCATCCAAATGGGAAACCAGTACTTGATGTATTTTGGCCAGTTGGTGGGTTACCAAAAGAGAAGATAAAGCCACTCCTCTGATTAGATGGAAAATTTTGTCCTAGGTTGGATTGTGAACTAGAGGTAGGGATTTGATGAGCACTAGGTTGGGCATTGGATGAAACTATATGGACTATGAGTTGGCTCCACAAAGAAAATAGTGTTTGAGGTGGTGTACTGAGTGGATTTCCTGTGTCGGTGGCTGATAAGAAAGGTGGGGTTCCAGCACCACCCACTGATGACACATTTAGGTTTTCTACTCCGATAAGTGGTGATGTAAGCAGATTCCTAGGTCCACCAGTTGATGGGATAAACAGATTTACGAGGATACTTCTTGGTGTGGTAGACACTCTGGCGGCAGAAATTGGAGCAATAGAGGCAGGGTTGCCACTCGACATGGATGTAAAGTTGAAAAAGATTCACTATCAAAATAATATTGCTGCCATAAGATTTAGCGGAAAGAATTAGGTAGAGGAGAGGTGGAAGAAGGGTTAAGATATCCTTCTCTTATTATTACGACTTCAATTGGATCGTCTCCTATTACGATATATTCCATGTCACTAATATTGGTGTCTTCCAGTGTTGAACTCATTCATTCTTTGAAAAATGGTTGGAGGTATTCGTAGTCGGGTATGGATGCCCCAACGGTAGTTTGAGAATGATGACAGGGTAGATTTCAGACAAAAAGTGGAGGACCTTTTAAGTTATGTTGAGGATGAGGATGATTGATTGGTCATCAGACAACTAGTCATTTATCTTGGTAGGATATTTCTAGGATTATCCTGGCGATTCTTCTAGAACGACATTGGGGTAATTCAACCACGATGGCTAAGACAACAAATTAAACATACCAACAACAATCCTACGAACACCTATGAAACTAATATATAGAGCACACACCTAGCCAAATCTAATATATCAAGCAAGCAAACAAATGGGGTTAAGGGAATTTCGAAGATGAGATGTCAATCCGTCAACAAAGATACAAGAAGAAGTTATGATAACCATCACACAACATCTCCCCAAGGTGCAAGTAAGAGCCCGCAGGAAAATACCCTCCCTGGTTCATTGAAGTCAAGATTCAATGTCTTCCTCATGTACCATAAGGATTCCCCCTTATGTCACTTGTGTAGGTTCCTAGGACATCCCAATAAGGTTACCACTTCACAAAAATATGGCTGGGAGAAATAGTCATCAATCAAGACTATTGTTTGGGCGGGGAACACCAGGTCAAGTCTTGGCACCCAAAATTTTGAGAACGTTGGGGTTACTCTGGGG
>JASDQU010754964.1:17010-44360 GCA_032191745.1 Picea mariana | reverse complement strand
TAGTTGACAAATTGTTAAACAAAATATATTATTGGGTATAACGTTTAACTAAAATAAGTAATGGACTTGTTACATAATAAGAATTTAGATTTCAAAACTCTTCATGGAATTAGATAGTAATGTCTTAAATTCATAAAGTTAGATAATTATCTAAGAAACAAGTTTTTTTTTTTTTTAAGTCAATTGGAAATCAGCAACCAATCGAGCACGTACTCGCTACCACATGGTTGGTTGCCAGTATAACCCATGCATGTCAATCTCACTATAACCCAGGCATGCCAACAAGGCCTTTAGCGCGATACACAGGGTAAATCGATTTTAAACATTTAATTTCTTGTAAGCTTATTTAAACGCTTCATCATGGGCTACCAAAACCATGAGCTTATTTAAACTACCACTCTTGACTTAAAGTGGATTTAACTCATTGACTCTTTTACTTTAAACCAACGATCCCCTTTTAAACTAGATCTAGGTTAATTATCCAGGTCCTATCCCCCTTAATCATAACTTGGTCCTAACTATCTTTAATCATAACTTGGTCCCAATCAACTTGCATTTTTCCCCTTTAGTGGAAGTTTTAACTTCTCTAGTTCAAACATCAGGCTAGCATATGAGTTCATTCCACAACTCAATCCCGCATCCTCTCTATGCATGAGAGGGATGACTCCATGTGCCATCGACCTACATGTATACCTAGATATTAAGGCTTACCAAAAACCTAATAAATACAACCCGCATGAAGGTAGGCTTTACAACTGTTAAAATAATTAAAAAGTACCTAGGCAAGTGTTTCTCATCACCTAGGCGCCTAAGGGGTGAGAAAGTGCCTAATGTGAACCCTAGTCATTTAATTTAGGAGAGACAAATTAGAAGGTGACTTTTTGAGACTTAGAAAAAGTGGGTGACTTAAGTGAATTTATTTCCACCGTTGATCTCATTCAATCTCCACCATTGGATGAGATGATTCTTGAGATTCCCTCATGAGGTCGACTAGGGTAGGAGGGCGCACCCATTCTTGGGTAGATGAAACTATTTTGAGAGAGCAAGAGAAGAGAAATTCGAGTTTGGGAAAGGAGGCCATTTTTGCAGAGCTAGGGAATGCATTTTGAGGCAACAAGCTAGCACGCATTTCAAGGCAAATGTACAACATTTATTGCAGGTCGTATTGTATAGGTTGAGTAGGTCATACAACATTAAAACATGCACAAAAATCGAGGAGAAGTACAACACTCTTAGGAGGTCGTACAGTACATATTTTTGGGTGACCGTACAACATAAAAGTGGCATGAAAATCGAGGGAAAGTACAACCAGTTTTAACAGGCCGTACTTTACGAATTTCGTACAGTTTGTATTTTTTTATAATTGCACAAAATTCGAGAAAAGTTTTGTTGGTGTTTTCTGAGTGTTTTTGGCACATTTCCTAAGGTTGTCGTACAACATTTAATGCCTAGAATTGATCTGTAGATGTTGGCATATATTTTGAGGCAGTCATACATCAAAGAAGAGGCACAAAAATATAGGAGAAGACCTGTACTTTTGTGCAGGAAATTATGGCATGAATTTTGAGGAGTTTGGCTCAGATTTTGTGTGAAGACTTGGCACAAATTTTGAGATAAGTTTGTCAATAAATTTCTGGAGATGAATACGCTGTAAAATAATTTTCTTTGAAGCTCTAAAATAATAAAAACTCCCTCTCTCACTGGTTTTCCCCTTGTGGGTTTTTCCAGGGTCGTTGTTAGACCAAAAATCACTATGTTAAATTTTATGAGTATTGTGTTGCTGATATGGTTTTATTTCTACATTAAATATTGTTCAAAATCCTCATGTTTCAGTTTTGAAAAGGTTGTTTATATGCTGAGTTTATTTGGCTGTCATATAACTGGGTTTGGGCCTTAAACATTGACTGAAAATTAGGAAGACTTGAAATTGGGTGGGATCTGAAATTTTACATGGTATCAGAGTTGAGTTAAAGAGAGCGAGATTTATATAAGAAAGTCAAAAAAGTGGGACAACAGTCACTTCACTGGACATAATTTTGAATTTTGAATTTTCAGCAGAAAATGGTCAATGGCTACTGGTTTGAGGGTTATGGACAGACTTGATGGGGCAATGAAATTTGGTGCTTGGAAGGAGAGGATGATCTTGTTGTTGCAAGAAAATGAGTTATGGGATATTATTGAGAACTCCACAAAAAATCATGTGAATGTACCCACCAATGCCACTCTTCTAGTAGCATACACCAAGAAGAGTATCAAGGCTAAGAGGATTATTCTTGATGCCATCAAGGACCAATTGATTCCTCATGTGATGGGGAAAACAAATGCCTATGAGATGTGGGAGTTCTTGACGAAGTTGTACCAGATTACAAATTAAAATCGGAAGATGGTTTTGAGAGAAAAACTAAAGAGCATTAAAATGACCAAGGCTGAAAACGTGGTCACATATCTTACTAGGTTGACACATGTGAGAGGTGAGATTGGAGCTGTGGGGGAGGCCATTGCTGACAATGAGCTTGTGAGAACATTGAATGGAGTTTCCAAACAATGGGTTGTTTTTGTTGAGGGCATTGTGGTTAGGGAGAAGCTTCCCAATTGGGAACGTCTTTGGGATGACTTTGTTCAGGAGGAGATTCAGAGAGGTTATGTGCATGGAAGTTCATCTACAGATCATGATGAGGAGAATGTGGTTCTTGCTACCAACAACAAGAAGAAATTCAGAAAGGGTCCTAAGGGAGGAAACAAATCAAAGGGCGAAGGGAAGAAGGACATGAGCAAACTCAAGTGATTTGCATGCTACAAGTTTGGGCACTATGCAGGACAATGTTCGAACAAGAAGAAGAAGCATACAACAACTTCAGCAACAGTGGAGCAGTTCTCCGCCAAGTTTGATAAGGAGTTTTCCTTAGTTGTGTGTCTTTTCACTAGGACCACTCATTCTAGTGTGTGGTATATTGACAGTGGTGCCTCCCACAATATGACAAGTGTTCGTGAGCACTTGACACATCTTACTCAGATTGGTGATCTTGAGATAGTGCTTGGAGATGATCGGGTGGTCAAGGCAGTTGGTAGTGGGACTGTATCATTTCAGAGGGAGTCTTTACCTCCCATGTTGTTGAGAGAGGTCATAGATGTTTCTGGTTTGAAGAAGAACTTAGTTTCAGTTTCTTCTATTGAGGAGAGGGGTTATGAGGTGTTGTTATGTGATGGGTAGGTGCTCCTTTTCCCCTGGGGTCCAATATCACTTCGGCCAAAGTGATTGGGAATCAACATGAGAATCTGTACAAGATCATGTTCCAGTCAATGAGAGAATTATTTCATTCTACCAACAACAATGATCTATGTGAGCTATGGCATAGGAGGATGGCACATTTTCACCATGGGGCTTTGAGGGTACCGAGGGAGATTGTGATTGGAGTTCCATATTTCAGTACAGAGCACCAGAAGTTGTGTAAGGGGTGTACTTTGGGAAAGTACACCAAGACTGCTTTTCCTAGAAGTAACAATAGAGTAGCTGGTATCCTTTATCTTATTCATTCTGATATATGTGGCCTGATGTCTTTGACATCGTTGACTGGTTGTTTATATTATGTTATATTAATTGATGACTTCTCACGGAAGTATTGGATTTTCTTCATGAAGACCAAAGGACTGGCCTTCAATCGGTTCCAAGAGTTCAAAGCTCTTGTGGAGAACCAGACTAGGAAGAAAATCATAGTTATGAGGACAGACAATGGGGGTGAGTATACCGCCAAGGAGTTCATGGAATTTTGTGCAGGAGAGGGCATCATGAGAGAGTTGACCGTTCCTTACAACCCACAACATAATGGGGTTGTCGAGAGGAAGAACAGGGCCATAGTTGGGGCTGCGAGAGCCATGCTACATGATCAGGGGCTGCCACTTTTTCTTTGGGTTGAGGCATGCTACACTACAGTTTATCTGTAAAACATGAGTCCACATAGGGTAGTGGGGGGTATGAATCCAAAGGAGGCTTTCTCTGGGAAGAAGCCTGAGGTGGGGCACTTTAGGATTTTTGGGTGCCTTACATATTCACATGTCCCTTCTGAGAAGAGGACAAAAGCTAGAACCCATGGAAAAAGAGGGGATCTTTGTTGGGTTTAGAGATACTTTAAAAGCTTTCCACATATACATCCCTTCCTTGAGGAAGACATTTTTGAGAAGGGATGTGAGATTTGAGGAGGATGGAGCCTTTAGGAAGTCATGAGGGATAGAGAGAGTTGAGAAGACATCACCTTATATTCAAATGAGTCCACAACAAACTTCAGTGACACGGAGTTCGAGGCCACCAGTTTCGGTGACATCTGGTCCACAGGTTACAGGGCCACAGATTTCAGGATCACAGGTTACAGGGCCACAGATTTTAGGATCACGGGTTACTGGTCCATAGGTTTCAGGATCGAGTACTCCAGACTCTACTTCGAGGTCACAGTCTTCAGGTGATGGGGTTTAGTAGGGAGAGTCCCCTCCATGGGACACTACTTTAGAGAGGAGGAAGCCCAAGTGGCTTCAGGATACTTTGAGGGAGGCACATGGTTCAGTGGGGAATCACAAGCAGACTGTGAGGGAGAGTAAACCTCCTGAGAGATTTCGCAGCTACATCGCGATGGTGAGTAGTATCAGGGAGTCTGAGCCTTCCACTTCTGAGGAGGCTACTGGTAGATAGGTTTGGAGATATGCCATGATGGAAGAGTACAATTCCATCATGAAGAATGATGTTTGTGAAATTGTTCCTAGACCTAAGGGGAAGTCAATGGTGACTTCTAGGTGGCTCTATAAAATCAAGTATGTTGCAAATGATAGCATTGAGAAGTAGAAAGCTCGCTTTGTGGCTCAGGGGTTCTCACAGGTTGAGGGAGTTGATTATGATAAGACCTTCACACCGATTTCTATATATACCTTGACCAGGTCAGTGATCTCTATTGCAACAGAGATGGGTTGGAAGATCCACCAGATGGATGTGAAGACCGTATTTCTAAATGGTCTCATACATGAGGAGGTGTATATTGAGCAACCATTGGGCTTTGAGGTGCATGGGAGATATTCTCATGTGTACAGACTGAAGAAGACATTGTATGGGATGAAACAAGCTCCCAGATCTTGGTATTCGAGGATTTATTCCTACTTACAGCAGCTGGGCTCTGAGAAGAGTGAGACAGATCCCAACCTATACTTCATTGTGGTTGGAGAGGATCCTCTCATACTCTTTCTATATGTGGATGATCTTTTCATTATAGGGGCAGAGAGACTCATCACTAGTTGCAAGGAGAGCCTTGTTTCAAAGTTTGATATGACTGATATTGGACTGATGCACTATTTTTTGGAATTGGAGGTTTGGCAGGAGCCTGGACACATCTTCCTAGGACTGGGGAAGTATGTTTGTGACATTCTGAGGATATTCTAGATGGAGGATTGTAGGCTCATGAACACTCCCATGATTACCAACTGGAAGGAGCTTCATGCTTATGAGTCACAATTGGTTGATTCCACTTTATATCGTCAGTTGATCGGTTCTTTGATGTATTTGGTCAATACCAGGCCAGATATTTGTTTTGTTGTCAACACTCTTAGTCAGTTCATGGTGGAGCCTAGAAGAGTGCATTGGGTGGCAACAAAAAATGTGCTCAGGTACCTTTGTGGTACAGTGGATTATGTTCTGGACTATCAGAGAGGGGATGGAGTTCGATTGGTGGGCTATACAGATTCAGATTGGGCAGGATGTGTCAATGATCGGAAGAGTACTTTTGGGTGTTGTTTCCAATTGGGCTCAACAGTGGTGTCTTGGTTCAGTCGGAAGAAAGAGTCAGTGGCTTTGAGTTCTGCACAGGCTGAGTATATGTATGCCAGTCAAGCCAGTTGCGAGGCTCTTTGGCTTCACAAGTTGCTGGTGGGATTGTTTGTTGTGCAGTTGAGGCCTACCTTGATTTACTGTGACAATCAGAGTTGCATTAAACTCTCTGAGAATCCAATATTTCACGACAGGTCTAAGCACATTGAGATTCGTTATCACTTCATCTGGGATTATGTTCAGAGAGGAGTAGTTGAGCTACAATACATATTTACAGATGAGCAGGTTGCAGACATACTCACCAAAGCCTTGGGCAAAGGCAAGCTTGTATTTTTTAGGGATAAGCTTGGAGTGGTGAGTAACACTTTCCTTTGTAAGAGGGAGTGTTAAAATAATTAAAAAGTACCTGGGCAAGTGTTTCTCATCACCTAGGCACCTAACAGGTGAGAAAGTATCTAATGTGGACCCTAGTCATTTAATTTGTGAAAGACAAATTAAAAGATGACTTTTTGAGACTTAGGAAAAGTGGGTGACTTAAGTGAATTTATTTCCACCGATGATCTCATTCAATCTACACCATTGGATGAGATGACTCTTGAGATTCCCTCATAAGGTTGACTAGGGTAGGAAGGTGTACCCATTCTTTGGTAGATGAAACATTTTTTAGAGAGCAAGAGGAGAAATTCGAGTTTGAGAAAGGAGGCCATTTTTGCAGAGCTAAGGGACCCATTTCGAGGCAGCAAGATAGCATGCATTTCAAGGCAAAGATACATCATTTATTGTAGGTTGTATTGTATGGATTGAGCAGTTCATACAACATTAAAACAGACATAGAAATCGAGGAGAAGTACAACACTTTCAGGAGGTTGTATTGTACGGATTTTCAGGTGACCGTACAACAGAAAAGTGGCATGAAAATCGAGGGAATGTACAACTAGTTTTAAGAGGTTGTACTATATGGATTCTGTACAGTCCATACTGATGTTTTAATTACACAAAATTTGAGAAAAGTTTTGTTGGTATTTTTTGAGTGTTTTTGGCACATTTCCCAAGGTGGGCGTACAACATTTAATGCCCAGAATTGAGTTGTAGTTGTTGGCATAGATTTTGAGGCAGCCGTACAATAGAGAAGATACATATGAATCTAGGAGCAGACCTGTACTTTTGTGTAGGAAATTTTGGCACAAATTTTGAGGAGTTTGGCTCAGATTTTGTGTGAAGACTTGGCATGATTTTCGAGATAAGTTTGTGAATAAATTTCTGAAGATGAATATGCTATAAAATAATTTTGTCTGAAGCTCTGAAATAATAAAAACTCACTCCCTCACTGGTTTTCCCCTTGTGGGTTTTTCCAGGGTTGTTGTTAGACCAAAAATCACTGTGTTAAAATTTCAGAGTATTGTGCTATTGATATGGTTTTATTTCTACATTAAATATTGTTCAGAATCCTCATGTTTCAGTTCTGAAAAAGTTGTTTATATACTGAGATTTTAAATTTTCGAATTGTGTATTTGTTTTTTAATTACACTCGTAACTGTATCAGTCTCCTTTTTAAGATTTACTTTAAATTTAAAATATAGTATTTATTTAAATTTTAATTATAAATTTCGAAGATTGATTAAAAATTGATAAAAATTTAAATGTAATTTTTTAAGAATTTGAAATTTTTTATTACTTAAAATAAAGGAAATCTATATTATTTTTGTTTAAAACGGAAACAAAATTATTTTAAATAGATGAAATTGTAAATATTATGAATTAACATTGCAAAATCATATTATAATAAAGTTATTTTACAATATTGAATCTTTTTTAATAAAAACAATAATTTTATCAATTTAAAATTGCAATTTCAAAAAAAAAAAGTTATAACCAAATTTTAGATAACAAACCAATAAACCAAAATCTTCAAATATTAAAATTTCTTTTAATTTAAATCATTATATAAATTTAATAAGACAAACAAACTTTCTTATATTTAAAAAAAAAAATCCATTAATAATATTAAAACAAACTAACAAACACTACAACTTAAAAGGATTATGTTCAAAATTACAAATACTCCAAATTAAAACATTATATGAACCCATATAAAAGTTTCAGCAAATAGCAAATATCATAAAAGTGTAAAAGTAATTTCACATGTGATCATAGTTTCTTTCCAAGAAAGATTTTATAACGAAATTTTAGATCACAAACTTAAAAATCAAAATTTTAAATATTACCAAATATCAGATCACAAACTTAAAAATCAAAATTTTAAAATATTTAGAATCTTTTCAATTTAGATCATTATATATCATATATAAACTCTATAGTTTTCATATATTCTAAAAACAATTCTACTTATGTTCAATAGTATTAAAACAAAACAATTGTTGCATAGCAACGTAGTTCTTGTCGTGTTGGAATGAGAAAAAATGTATAGGTATGGAGGGATCGTGGGAAAATGAGAAGCTCAAAGTAGCAGAAACACATGGAAATTGTCGCAGACGCATGGCGAGTAGCAGGTAGGAAAGGTTGTATCCATGTGGAAAAGGACATGTGGCACTCTGCTGACACGTTAGCCATAAGACGTCAGGCTGCTACATGACTCTGAGAGTTTTCCTTCCTAAACAAACATAGTTCCCCTGAAGCCTAGAGCCCCAAAGAGTCAGAGTCCCAAATTCCTGAATTAGTTAATGATAATATTATACTAATATCGAGTTAACAAGTAATTAGCGAGAAAGTCACTTTGTGAGAAATTTGTTCCATCGCTAAATATGGCCAGGGGAGTTCTAAAATTGACAGGTTGGTAAAAATTTAGCAAGGATGCTAAAGTGTCAGGGTCACCCAGATCGCACATTGGAAACTTATCGACGACTCACATTCATTTCAGAAAGAGAAGGCGCCCGAGCGTTAATCTCCTAGAGAAATTCTGGCATTAAAACCATTTAGTTTTTTAAAGTATTCTCATTCTAATTATACTGTGTTTTGCATAATCCATCTTGCTTTTATTTTCTTAATAAGATTCTGTAATTTTTCCTATTACCAGTAGTGCAACAGATAGATACAAAAAAACACATATATCCCCATGACTTGTAACTTGATATATTGTTGGATTTTGACTTACCATCTTGGAAATTTTCATTCCTACGTTGTAGGTTTTATGCCCTTAATGTATTTATGAAATTCATTTATAATGATCTTTGTATAATTCCAACTGATTTTCATCCCAATAGTTAGAGTTATCTTCAATTTCCATAGTCAACTCTTTAATTTTTCCCATGGACAAAGTAAGAAAAATCCATTTCATTCTATTAAATAGATCATCTGGCTTGTCTGTCTCTATCTGTGTTAGGATAAATAAAGTTATATGTGGTGGAAGAAAAACCCATATAATTTTTTTTGAAAATGTGTTCAATGTCGAAGATACTTTGATCTTCTTGTTTGACCTCTGTGTTTGCTAGTTTTTTCTATATATTAACACACACCTAGCATGATTGTTTATTTTCATGAGTTTCCAGCTCATTGAAGTTACGTTAAACTGTGTGAAAAGAAGGTGTCGAGACAGAGGAAGATGCCCTTTTCCTGAAACTTTTTTCTGTGAGCAGCAAGCTCACTTTGCAGAAGTTGATCTGCAATTTCCCTCCAGGAAGAGGGTATCTTTGTAACATTCCTATCCAACTGAAATATTTGTAAGATGCCTATGACAGTTCAGTATAGTACCAATTGATATATTTATAACATGTCTATCCAGTTGATTTTTTTTTGGCAATGATAAAAAAATTTGAAGGTTTTTATTTCTGTGGATATTCTTGCAGATGTATTTACAAGTCTGTTGACCCTTGGATCTGTTAGGACTGAAACGACAACCTAACGAGGATGTCAATCCTACTTCGTTTTTATAGATGTGGTACTCCTCTTTAAGTTTTTCCTGGGGTGTGTATAGTTCAAATGTGGTACTTAGAGAAAGTTCATCGTAATGACTTAAAGAAATACAAAACGATAGAAAATGTTTTTTTTGTTTTTTGAAATAAAGGTTCCTAGAAAATAGGACCAGGAATCACACACATTAAACATTCAAATAGAATAAACACAATTTCCTGACATCCAACATAGTTTAAGATAAATATTTCCAAGCACATAAAAATAAAAGAATATGACCGGCATGCATAACGAGAACTAACTTTGCATTCCAAAAATAGGGTTACAAGGCACTGTCGAGATTGTTCCCGAAATAGTTTTCTTTGAAATTTCTCAAGAAATAATAATGTTTGTTACATATTCATCGAAATTTAAATGCGTTTTTCATATAGACTGGGATTGGGGCTCCCACAGACCATAAAAGAAATAAGTACAAGAAATAGGACTGTAGAAAGAAGAAGGGGAAGACAGTAGACAACAAGACCTGAAAAGAAGAAATTTGAAGTTATCTGTCTTTGGTTAGACATTTCTATTTAAAGAGGTGCAATAACTATATTGATAAAGAAAGAAGGATGTGATCAGTATAGACTTACTATGATGGTATCTCTCTTCCCCTTTTCTATTTGCTTGTTGATGCCTTTTTATTTCTCTCGTCGATGGTTACTAGAATTGTGCCAACCGCTTGTTGCCCTTCGTCGGTGAGCTTGTTGATTGCCCTTTGGAGCCATTATTCAATGTAGCTTTTCATGGGGGCCACGTTGATCTCATGCCATATTTTTATGTTGAAAAGATCTCTTTCTAATTCTCTTAGATCGATAGAAAGATTATGTAGAGCCTCTTCAATTTCTTGATTTTTAACCGAATAGTCCACTGGCCAGTGGTCCACATCATCGTTATCATAATCAAGGTTGTCGTAAAAAATTTCAAAAAAAAACCCTTAAAAATATCAACTTTTTCATCAAAGGCTTGCTTGGTTAAGAACAAGGAGTTGAGGATTAATTTCGGGTCTTGGACCTTGTTGGTACTTCCGACTATGTCTATTTTGATCATCTTTCTGAATAATTTTTCTTTCTTTGATACGACTTGTTCACATGATAGGACAATGAGACGTGGAAAGGTTCGTACAACCGTATGACACGTGGCAAGTGCGCTGACTAGGCAGTGATGGCTGATGTTGTCGAATCATGTTTTGGCACGTGGTATATTTTGGGTGAAAAGCATGGTGCCACGTGGCCTAGTCTTGGGCTACCATGTGGCACCCCTCTATTGGTCGACAATTTTCAAAATTGTATGGACTCTCGGAGAGTCGAACCTGTGACCTCCGGTCCAGGCGAAAAGGACTTGGCAGGGTCGGGCTACCAATCCGCCTACACTTTATTACTTACCACTATATGGATTGGGTTATATTTAAGTTTGAATGGTTGTTCATTGGGTGGATTTAAGGGTTGGGGCCTAGCCCCAACCCCAACATGTTACCATATTCCTATGCCATCTGCCCTTACACTATCCGGCTAGCACATAAATTGTTACATAGCCCTAGCACATATGACCATATTACATGTGACCTTTGTGTTATACGGTTAGCGCGGATAAGAGGTGTTAGCGCCCGGTTGGTCGAGATAGCCCACCGACCAAGGCACATAACCATAGGCTTGCAACCAGGGGCTATAACCGTTACATGCATGTGGAGCCTAATGCCCTGGCGACATGGGCAAGGCCAAATGACCAGGAGCTAGGATCGGACATAGAGGCCAACGCGCTAACCTAATCTAGGGACACATGGAGCATGCATGTGACCAGGAGCCCGAGGATCGGGGGGTTACACCCTATTTTGGCCAAATAGTGGGTTTGTACACTATATTATAAGATTTGTATTGATTTAATGCCTGATATTGGGAGATTTAGTCCATTTTTGGAGGATCTTGGGCCCTTTTTGAGGCCAGATCTTGGGGGGAAGTTGGAAGTTTGTTACCCACTTCAAGCCTATATAAACCAGAGGTTCTTAGCAACTTGAAAGGAGGTTCAGAATAGGAAAATGTTGAAGAATTGTTGAGCCAAAGCCATTTTCATGCAGGGAAGACATTGAGGAGAGCATCTTTGCAGGGCACTTCTGGGAGCTTCGTTCATCCGTTTTCAGTTCCGTCAGTTTTGATGGGTTTTTTAGATCTAGAAGAAAACACCCAAATCAGTCTGTAATCCATTTGGAACTTTTATGATGTATTTTTTAAGCTTTGAATAGAAATAGGAAAGCCTCACCCACTGAGACAAAGGCACAGAGACGTAGGTGAGATTGTCGAACTCCGTTATCAACTTTGTTGTTTATGGTTTGTTGTTTCTTTATGATTATTTCCATATCTGTATACTATATAATGACTGCTATGCTTCATCATTAATTCTTCCTCTTTCATCAATTTTCCTAAATGGTAAAATTACTCATGCTTTAAAATTCAACCATAGTCATTAAAGGATATTTTCAGATCAAGGGGAGATCTTCTTCTCTTCTTCTCATTTATGTCATGTTGGTGACTTTGATGCAAAAAGGGATGACCACGTCTAGATATAAACCTTCTTCATTTTTTAAATCCGCCTGCAAATATTCCTGGAAGGCATGTGCCCTCATTCTAAAGGAAGTTATACTTTTTGATGTTTCATAGGCTTCATTAATTAGCTCCATTATTTTCTTGATATTCTTCTCCACATATCCTGTACACGATGTGAGGAGGCTGGAGGATGATTTTAACTTGGCTGTAGGGGTGGAAGACATGGTTATTGCTAAAGGATTGGCAAACAATGGGATAGGAATCAAAGCTTCCTCCAATTCCTTGATTCAGTCCTTCAGTTTGGCATTCTTTGTGTCAAGGACTCCAATGTAATCATCAAGAGAATCTATGGTTTTTGGGTGAATTTGGAGATTTGTGATGGATGCATGTTCCTAAGGTTAATCTCTGAATGATATTTCCCTTTCCTATTTCTTACATATCTCTTTTCAATAATTAAATTTTTAGATTCAGTGTCAAAAACAACGCTCTGGAATACGAAGGATTCATCTTCGTCAAAAATATCGGTCTCAGCTATTTCCATTAGGGGATTATGGTCGATCACATCCCCAGGCTAATCAACATTGGGGAATATATTTTCGAGATCAATCTCAAGTTCCATGTCTTCAAGGGAGAAGCCATGTATATCACTTTCAGTTCGAGGCTCTTCCGCTTCTTGCACAACATTTTTTCTCTTCCTCCTCATGAGAATCTCGTGAGAACAATCAATTTTACCTGGAGGAGGGTTCTTATCTCCTCCTCCGCTTGAAGAATTGTTGGTTTATTTCTTACTGGGGTGGTCCGTTGGAGCGATGCTCCTGGATGTCGTACTCTTGGGAATGGTTGTTGGGGATTGGACACTCTTCTCACCGGTGCCTTTTCCCTGTTGTTTGTACAATTCATTGGTGCTTTGCAATGTATCTAGGTCATCAACATTAGGAGCAGGAGTGTTCTTTTCATTGTCTTTGTATTCATTCACGAGTGTATGTATAAACGAATTGTTGAAGCCAAATGCTAGTAAATGTTCTACAAAAATCGCATTAGGGTCGAACCCTCTCAGTCTTTTAGCGTATCTTAGATTCAAGTTGTTGAAATGGCCTGCGAATTCGTCAATCTTATTGACGTTCCTAAACATGAAGTCCCTGACTTTCGAAGGTAGATGAATGAACTTATTTTTTCTCTTCTCATGGAAAAAATGCAACCAGTAGTTGTATTGCCTTGCTATTTCTGTAACAAACATTTTTTCCATAATGTGACATGGAAAGAAAGCAGGATTTTCCTTGGAGCCAAAAATCATTATTACACTGTAATTCTCCATTTGTTCAAGTGTCCCCTTCCTGTCCAAAAACTTGGTTTCCTGGTCAGACATCCGGGGACCATACTTTCCTAACAATAAATCTTTGTAAATTGAGACAAAGTCATTAAAAACCTCATTAAAAAAATGGGAGGCCTTGTGCCTCCATAAGGCCTGGTACCAGAAGGTTACTAGGTTGAATTCATAGTTTACCTTTTTGGATACGGACAGTTTTAGAAATGGAAAGCAATGCGCTATCGTGAAAACCAAGTAGGATGAAATATAAAATTTCTTCTCATGTTTGAATCGTGACAATTGGGAACAAATTTCAATGGAAATCAGCTTCCCCCAATAAAAAATGGCCTGTTCCTTGACCATGAAATACAAAATATAAAGAATCATGTGGGAAATGCTTGTTGTGGATTCCTGTCCCGTTATCTTCGTAAACATCCAGGAAATTTCTCGGAATGGATTTCTAAACGAACTAACTTGCAACCTTGTGATATCTTCAGGAACTGTCGTCGGGTCTTCGAAGAACTCAGGTAAGAGGTCCAACCCATTATCATTCTTTTTTAGGAACTCCTTGCAGTCTTCTCCTATGAAGTTCAATGTTGGCTCTGACAATCTCAACATCTTGCGGAAGACATGAGGTGACAAAGAAACAAGAGAGTGGTCCCATAGTGGAATAATTCTTTGGCTTGAAATATATCTCTCGGCGCACCAAGAGACCAACTCCTTACAGTCAAAGACTTCAGGGACACAACCTGCATGAGAAATTCCATAGGTCCAAATTACTTTGTTTTGGGCAAAAGGGGATGAGTAGTAAGAATATTCCCTAGACCACTGGAAGTTCTGGTCCTCACGCCCGAATATGTTCATCGTATCTCCAAAAAACTGTTGTCAAGATGCTTCCATAAGTTGAAGAGAATGTTTGTTTTCTCCATACGATGTTTGAAATTAACACTTGTAAGGGACAATATAACCCTCCACAAATATTGGTTTAATGCGTATGAATGGGAGATCTCCTCGAGCCTTTCGCTCATTAATGATAGTATCTACGGTTCATGCATGATGAGTTGTTAGCATTAAATATTACTAATTGCATACTTAGAAAGAAGTGTGAAGGTGGCGGGGACGATGAAGAGCGATTAAGGATTGGAGATTTCGTGAACCCACCAACTCGACGATCCACGAAAGGCATTCCATGATGTTTGAAATGAACACTCGGAAGGGATAATATAACCCTCCAAAAATCTTGGTTTAATGTGTATTAATGGGAGATCTCCTCGAGACTTTCTCTCATTAATGACAATCTTTACGGTCCCTGAATGATGAGTTGTTATCATTAAATATTACTAATTGCATATTTATAAAGAAGCGCGAAGGTGGTGGGGATGAGGAAGAGTGATTAAGGAATGGCTAAGTATGGAAAGCGGTCGGTCAGGCTTCAAAATAGGGTCACAAAGGATACTCAGGAGAGGTGAGGGCCCGACGGTCAAATTGTATGTCTCATAACTTTTGAGTGCAAAATGTGTAACACGGAAGAGGGCATGATGGGGCAGTCCAATGGTCAATTTGTATATCGCAGAAATCCGGGTGTTGTTTGTAGGTCGCAGAACAATGGAAGCACAATCTTGAGCCCTCCTGTCTGGGAACCCGCAATTAAAAAAGTGGCTAAGTATGGAATGGGGAAGCGGTCAGTCGGACTCGTTTTCGGTAATATATTGAAATTTTTAATGGATATCCCATTACATGGTAAGATCTTTTCTACATGTCTCTAGACAAGTTGTGTAGGGATAGTCAATGTGAATGTCTCCTTGATCCTTACGCTGATTAATGACAATATTTACGGTTGCTACATGATGAGTTGTTAGCATTAAAGCTTACTAATTGCATACTTGGAAAGAAGTGCGAAGGTGGAAGGCATGGGGAACATCATTTAAGAATTGGAGATTTTGTGAACCTGCCAACCCAACTGTAACATCCCCAACCACACACAGGTCGAGCGTTGTCTCTTAGTAAACATATTTTTGCTCTGATACCAATTTGTAACATCCCCGACCACCCAGGTTGGGCCATGTTACTCCAGAAAACGCTCGGATACCAATTTGTAACATCCCCGGCCACCCAGGTCGGGGCACACTACCTCAAACAGAGCTCTTTTGTGGACATATTCACATATAAACTTAACAGGAAATAAATAGAGATAGCATGAAAACATACATGCAACGAAATACATGATATTATTACAAGAATCACAGATATGCACTAAATACATCAATTAACCATTAAGCACAGAAATGATACTTATCTCTTCATTGGAGTACACCAATTGTGTTCAAACCTTCCACGAACCTCCTAGCCTTATACCACATTGCTCATCACTCTCAGTAGTGGGTCACCCCCAAGATGGGACTAAAATCCACGAGGAAAGGGATTCCTAGGCTAGGTAGGGACAACAGGAAGTTGCACAGTACAACATGGAGGATTTCCTCCAAGGAGCCACTTACACCCACAACTCACATACTCTCATTCCCCACATGCCTGTCCCACCCCAAGAGTGTACACCTTCACTGTCACACAGTCCATCGGCTACTACACCTCCCTTTCCAGGGCTTCAACAATAGGACGGATCAGGAATTATCAGAGCTTTGTAGCTACTACTAGACTCCCTCTAGAAGAACTCACTTCCTCAACACACGGGCATGGTGATGGCAGTCGCAAAAACTGGACGTGGGGAACGATACTAACAGGAAAATACGCAGGTAACCCCCAGGGTATAGGTGTAGCGAGGGTATCAATTTGGCTTGTTTCATAGGTTTGAGGTGTTTCAGGAATTACACAATGGTGTTCTAGGGTTACTATGTGCTTGCTAGGTACGTTGGTCAATCAGGGTAACATATTGCTAGCCTCTGTCTGAATAGTGAGAATCGTGAGAATCATGAGAATGGTGGTTAGAATGGTGAGAATGCCCCCCCATAAATATTCATGTGTTTTGTATGACACTTGGCTCTCCAGGAGCACATTCCCCCCACTTGGAACTCATTCCTCTCCCTAAAGGAACTTAGGATAAATTAATATCCTCTTTATAACTTTTAGAATAATAATATATTATTCTATTAGGCTCTTAATCTTAGCCCCTTTTCCTCAATTTCTTAGCCTCCTCCCTTGCCCAACCTAGTGGATTTCAGTCCCCCATACTCTTTCTTCATGGTCGGTCTACACGCAATGATAATGTTATATTAATAATATGAATATTTACATGTACAAAACAAGCTCTTGGCCTTTAACATCTAGGCTCCCGGACTAATCAACACATAAGCCTACCAACTTATAAATACTTGGCTCACCAACCTACAAAACATGTTACTTTCATAATTACAACCCGGGCTCGGCCTTGGGATATTACAATCCCATCCCCTTATTTTTGCGATGTCCTTAGTGCAACTCATTTACACAACATCAACAAGATTTTCAAAATCTTCACAAAGATGCAAGTATTCTTCCTGCATATCATCTTTTTGCTCCCATGTTGCGTCCTCAGGACCGTACAAGGTCCATTGGACCTTTACAAGCCTTATGGCTTGATTCCGGAGTTGATTTCTTTTATGGTCCAATATGTGCATCAGATGCACTTGTTAAGCGCCTTCTTGCTCCACCTGAATCACATTCCAATCAATCACATGATTATCATCAGGTATATATTTATTGAGCAATGAGACATGAAATACATTATGAATAGTCAAGCATGCAGGCAATGCAAGAATATAAGCTACTGGTCCAATCCTTTCTAGAATTTCAAATGGTCCACAATATCTGGCTGCCAACTTGGAACATTTTCCCAGCTTCAGGGAACTTCTGTTGGCTTTCACCTTCAAGAAAACATGATCACCATGTAATCATGTTATTTACCTCATAAAAATATCATCAACATTAGATGTCATGTGAGTAGTCTTCAAGGGAATAAAATGGGCATCCTTTGTAAGCTTATCCACCACCACCATGATGGAATCATGTTGCTTGTTTGTTCTAGGTAATCCTGTGATGAAATCCATTGTCACCACTTCCCATTTCCACTCAGGTATCGGTAATGGTTGTAGCAACCCAGCTAGGTGTCTATGCTCAGCTTTGACCCTATGACACTCCATACATCTGGTGATGTATTCTACAATTTCTTTCTTCATGCTTGGCCAGTAGTAATGGCTCTTGATTGCTACCACCGTTTTCTGATATCCACGGTGCCCAACATAAGGCACATTATGCATCTCTTTCAAGATCATACTCCTCAATTCGTAAGAACTGGGTACATAAATTTTGTTCCAGTACATGAGTATTCCATCAACTTCCAATCTATAATCTTCTATTTTCTGTAGCATCTTACCTTGTTGTAACTTTGTTACCATTTCCATGTACTGCGTATCTGCTTTTGCAGCCTCCAAAATTCTGTATTTAATCGGTTTGATACATGTTGATGGATGTAAAATGTAGTTAATGCACTCTCTTGTTGAGTGCATCAGCCACTTTGTTCTCCTTTCCTTTGATGTGCTTGATATCAAAGTCATACTCATAGAGGAATCCCAACCATATTCTCTACCTGGAATTTAAAGTAGGCTGATCCAACAAATATTTCAGACCATTATGGTATGTTCTCAGCTCAAACCTATTTCCCATGAGGTAGTGTCTCCATTTCTTTAAAGCGTGTACTATTGCTTCCATTTCCAAATCGTGAATGGCGTAGAGCCTTTCATACTCTTTCAATTTCCCGGATTCAAAACATATCACAAATCCATTCTGGCTGAGGACTTCACCCAGTCCTTCTTTGCATGCGTCTGTGAAAACCACAAATTATTCATCCGGATCTGCAATCTTCAGAATTGGAGCACTTGTTAACAACTGCTTCAATTGCTGGAAGATCTTTTCACATTCTTCTGTCCATTGAAATTTTACCCCTTTTCTTTGCAAGGATGTGATTAGGTGAGAAATCCTCAAAAGTCCTGCAATGAATCTCCTGTAGTAGCCAGCTAGACCCATGAAGGATCTGAATTATGTCACATTCTTAGGTATTTCCCACCCTTTAACGACTTCAATCTTTTCAGGATCTACTGCTATTCCCTCTTCAGATATTATATGTCCCAAATAGTGGATTCGATTTTGGAAAAATCAGCACTTGATCAACTTAGCAAACAGTTGGTTCTCTCTTAGCACATGTAACACCATCCTAAAGTGTTTTTCATGCTCTTCCTCTGTCTTGGAAAATACGAGGATGTCATCCAAAAATGCAATGAAAAACTTATCTAAATATTCTCAGAAAACACCATTCATTAAGAACATGAAAAAAAATGGTGCATTTGATAACCCAAATGGCACCACTATGAACTGATAATGACCATACCTTGTCTTGAAGGTGGTCTTGATGATGTATTCATCTTTAATCCTTACCTAATTGTATCCCGACTTGAGATCTATCTTTTGAAAATATCCTTGGATCCTGCAACTGATCAAAGAGATCATCGATCCTTGGTAGAGGATACTTGTTCTTTATAGTTACTTTATTTAACTGCCTGAATTCAATGCACAATCTTAGGGCCCCATCTTTCTTCTTCACAAATAACACTGGGGCACCCCAAGGTGACACACTTGGGCATATGTACCCCTTCTTTAAAAGTTCTTCAAGATGCATTTGCAGTTATTTCATCTCTGGTGTGCTCATCTAGTAGGGATTCTTTGATATTGGAGCTGCCCCATGCATCATATTTATAGAGAAATCAATATCCCTCTTTGGAGGTAGCCCTGGTATCTCCTTGAATGCATATTCAAAATTTTTCAGGATGACATGATCTTCCAATTTTGGCACCTTATCTTTAGGTGTTTCTTCCATATGGGATGCAAATATTTGGCATCCCTTCCTGTAATAGTTCTTTCGCTGCATTGTTGAGATTTCTCGAATAGTAACTGCCCTGGGAATTCCTTGGACTGCTCTCTAATTTCCTTCCTCATCCAAGCAAGTGAATGCCTTGTTATGACAGTTAAATATGGCATGGTGTTGGTCCAAGCAATCCATACCAATTAGGAAATCATATGATCCCAAAGGAAAAATGTTCAAATCTTCCTTGGTACTTAGTCCATTCATGTCCACTGGACATGATTTAACCAACTCAACAACCTTTCTCTTGGCTCTTGTATCCAGCTGCACTAGCCAAGATCTCCCATGCTTTCTCCTTGGTATTTGAAATCTTTCCACTACCTTAGGATCTATATAGCTATGAATAGCCCCCAAATCAATTAAAATAGTAAAGGCACAGTTATTGATCATACCTTTGACTTCAATCATGTGTGATTGAAACTCAACTTGCTTGTTGTCCATGGATTCATAGATCTTTGGAACTCTTCTACCAATGTCCTCCACTGTTACTGCTTTTTGAACATTGTGAAAAACTCTCACCTTGTCCTTTATGTGAGGGAAATATCTATATTTATGATCTCCATTACAACCCCAACATTGCATAGGTGTCTTCCCTAGCCTTTGCCCAACTACTTCAGCCATCCTAGGCTCCCTCAAAACTGGCTATCCTTGAGGACTATTTCTGAAGAATGGTGCCTTGCTCTCCTTCTGCCTCCGCTCCTTCTTAAAATTCCTATTTTCTTCCCAATCTTTTTTGAAAGTAGGCTTTCCCCTATGATAATCATATAAACATTTTTCCTTCCTTATGGTTTCTTCCATAGTTTTAGGATCATCATACCGGATTTTGTCACTGATAAAAGGTGGCATCCCACTCAAATATCTCTGGATATTGACTATCTCATCATTGATGAAAGGAACATAATTCAATAGATCTAGAAATATCCTTTAATATTCGTCTATAGTCATGCTTCCCAATTTAAGTTCAAATAACTCTTTCATCTTTTTGTCATAGCATCTCTTGGTTAAGTACTTCTTTTCAAAATGTTTCTTGAATTCCTTCCATGCAACATTCTTCTCTCTAATGTGTTGCACTTGCACAAGATGATCCCCCCACACAGATACCTTTCCTTTCATCTAATAGACTATGATTCTAGCTTTTGCATGAGAAGAATAGTTATGCAATTGGAAATATTTCTTCATGCCAAGTAGCCATGTCTCAACCTCTTCATCTTTCTTGTGCTCTCCATCAAAAGTAGGAGCTTTGATATTATTCATTTCACCCTTCAGTTCATCCACTTCAGATATCCTATGCTTTCTGGTAGGATATGGACTTGAACTACTATGTGGCCTCCTTTTGGAATGCCTTTGGGAGTGCTGGTGATGTCTGTTACCACTTCTTTGTCTTCTTTCCTCATCAAGGGACCTGTGGCTCCTTGATTTGTTGGATCCACTTTCCTTATCCAACTTATTTTCAATTTTTTCCAAGCTCCGCATTAAATTCATATTGAAGTATTCATGTTGTCTCTTGGATTTCTTAAGCCTTTCATTATCTGCCTGGTGAATTTAGAAATCTTTTTGCAAATTTTTAATGATTTTCATCATGCTCATGTCTTTATTTATTTCTTCTCCATGCCCATTGGAGTTTGTTCCTTCAACTCCCAAATGGACATCCATTGCTCTAACTTCATCCTCTAGACTGCAAGCGTCATGTGC
Source organism: Picea mariana (assembly GCA_032191745.1). Classification (NCBI taxonomy): domain Eukaryota; kingdom Viridiplantae; phylum Streptophyta; class Pinopsida; order Pinales; family Pinaceae; genus Picea; species Picea mariana. Next base: position 23,205 of record JASDQU010754964.1, on the reverse strand, counting down.
CTCCTCCATTTCACTGCACTATGTAATAATTTGGTTTGGTTCTGACAATTGTTAACTCTGCAAAATGTGCAGTCAACCGAATTTTGTCAGGCTATTAGACTTAATAATTTTCCAGAATAACTTAAACAATCTGATTCTACAAAAGAATATCAGACTCCATTTTCTGCGGGTCTTTGGTCGATCAAGAATCCCCGTAGCTCTAACTCTGAGCCCTGTTCTGTTCTATAATTCACTTTCGGGTGCTAGCTCCTTTTTCTTCAGCCCTTAATTCGCATGTGACCATAGACGTGACCAAGAGCTAATAGTTGGGAGCTTATCCAGAGCCTTGAAACTTCAGGGCTTTGGAGCTTCAGAGGTTTCCCTTTTCACACATCCCAAACATCACAAAACATTGAACTGACGAACTCGCGAAGTGGGGTGGATCATCGGTCCTCGACTTCCCAACATCCAACGACTGATATTTACTATGAAACTCTGGGCTTTGGGAGTTCCATACTGTCCAAACTCTCAATCCTCCCAGAGTACCAAGTCTCCAGACTATTTCAGCTGTTGCCAAGTACAAATTCATATGACACCTGGAATTCCTAAGGAAGATCACCGTCAACCAGGTGACATCATCATTCCACATCACATCCATTGCTTCAAGACTTCCTGGCTCAGGGACTTCGGAGCTTCAGGGTTCTGAGACTTAGGAGGATTTCTTCCTCCCGCTCAATCATGAACCAATTCTTACAGAGTGTCAAGTCTCTAGACCTTGGGATCTGACGCCACGCATCCCTTATGACCAAAAGTTGAGATTAACTCCGACCTTCGAGAGTTCTCTAATCAATTCTAATGTAACACCTTTCCTCCGAAGTACCAAGTCTCTAGAATTCATGATCTGGCACCACGCATCTACTGTGGTCAAGTTATTGTGGGCCCAGTCTAGTTTAATTCTTCATCAAGGTTTTAACTACTTTATGTATTCATCAGAGGCCCCACTACCCATGCTCGAGAGGAGTGCCACGTGGATAAATACTAGAAGTGGACACATGGCCTAATTAGACGGGTGACACATGTCACGTTCTAACTGGAACTTCAATCTTCCAAAGGTTCTTAACTCACTGACACATGGCACACATCTCATGTGTCCACGTCATCCCAGGCGATGTTAACAGGACACGTCACTTCGAGACTTCAGGTTTCAAAATATTTTACACTGGCACACTCCCATTCTCCCGAATGTCGAACTCCCGAACAAGCTGATCTTCTGACACACGTCTCCTTTTATGTACAGTCCAAATGAACTCTAGACTTAAGGACTTCAGGAGTTTTCACTCTAGCACACTTTGTTTCTCCCGAATGATGAATTCTTGAAAAAGCCAATATTCTGACAGGTGTCCCTTTTGACGAACGATCCAGATTAACTCCGAACTTCGGGCCTTCGAGATTTTTTTCCTTAGCACACTTTGTTTCTCCCGAATGTTGAATTCCCAAACAAGCTGATCTTCTGACATGTGTCCCTTTTGATGAATGGTCCGAATTAACTCCAGACTTCAGGACTTCAAAATTTTTCACCTTAGCACACCTTTTTTTTCCCGAATGCTGAATTCCTGAACAAGCCAATCTGCCGACACGTGTTTCTTTTGACGAATGGTCTGGATTAACTCCAGACTTCGATATTTTTCACCTTAGCACACTTTGTTTATCTTGAATGTCGAATTCCCAAACAAGCCAATCTGTCGACCCATGTTTCTTTTGACGAATGATCCGAGTTAACTCCAGACTTCGGGACTTCGGGAGTTTTCACTCTATCAAACCTTATTACTCTCAAATGCCGAATTCCCGCACTGTTGTGAGATCTATGGCTCACAATCATTCGCGCATAGATCTGTCGGTTGAGATCTGTTTTTCACTGTTGTGTCTTACCTTCTTCTCTTGGCTTGATCTAACAGTTCTTATCTATCTTCAGCCAAAACCAACAGTCAAGCAATTCTCCCTAGATATACGGTATAGATCCACTCCGGGACTTTGGAACTTCGGGCTTCGAACCTTTTTTTGCTCTATAACACATAGACTTCGCCGAAGTCACATAGTTCGAAGGACTTGGAGGTTAAATCTCATGCACCTTTTCCCATATCTGACGGCTGGAAAAAGTTGACCTTTCCCCTGCACCGATATTACACCCAAATTAAAACCTTATGGACCAACACAATGGTTGTTGTGGCTTCTTTCTCTATTTCCATTACATCAATCGTTATACCTCCTGAGCTTCATAACACAACCAAGGTATTCACTTGGCACCCAAGGACATTCTTAACTCATATTTTTTCTGTTTCGACAACAATTTCTTTCTAAAACCTTTGTTTCATCTTCCACTAACATGGCCCATCCAGGCTCAGTGTTGAAACCATGGCTCTGATACCAATTTGTAACATCCCCAACCACCCACAAGTTGGGCGTCGTCACTTAGTGAAAATAATTTTTCTCTTATACCAATTTGTAACATCCCTGACCACCCAGGTCGGGCCATGCTACTCCAGAAAACACTCAGATACCAATTTGTAACATCCTCGACCACCTAGGCCGGGGCATGCTACCTCAGACAGATCTCTCTTGTGGAAATATTCGCATATAAACTTAACAGAAAATAAATAGAGATAACATGAAAACATACATGCAACGAAACACATGATATTATTACAAGGATCACAAATATGCACTAAACATGTCGATTGACCATTAAGCACATAAATGATACTTATCTCTTAATTGGAGTACACCAACTTCCTGCAGACCTTCCATGAACCTCCCATCCTTAGACCACGTTGCTCATCATTCTCAGCAGTGGGTCACCCCCGAGCTAGGACTAAACTCCATCGAGAAAGGGATTCCTAGGCTAGGTAGGGACAATACGAAGTTGCACAGTACAACAAGAAATATTTCCTCCAAGGGGGCACTTACACCCATAGCTCACAGAATTTCATTCCCCACATGCCTATCCCACCCCATGAGTGTACACCTTCACTTTCACACAATCCATCGACTGCTACACCTCCCTTTCTAGGGCTTCAACAACAGGATGGATCAGGAACTCTCAGAGATCTGTAGCTTCTACTGGACTCCCTCCAGGAGAAATCACTTCCTCAACACACTCTCTCACCTGGAGAGAGTTTCTCACGGGCCTGACACACTGCTTCTTCTATCCACAAGCCTGACAACTTGCTTCTTCACTCCCTCTCCTCAACACATGGGAATGGTGATGGAAGCAACATAAACTGGACATGGGGAATGATATTGACAGGACAATATGCAGGTAACCCCCAGGGTACATGTGCAATGAGGGTATCAATTCATCATGTTGCAGATGTTCGGGGTGTTTAAGGAATTCCACAATGGCATTCCAGGGTTACGATGTGCTTGTTAGGTGGGTTGGTCAATCGGGGTAGCAGATCGCTAGCCTCTGTCTGAATCGTGAGAATCGTCAGAATTGTGAGAATGATGGTCAAAATGGTAAGAATTGTGAGAACTCCCCCCCATAAATCTTCATTTGTTTTGGATGACACTTGGCTCTCTAGGAGCACGTTCCTCCCACTTGGAACTCATTCCTCTCCCTAAAGGAACTTAAGATAAATTAATATCCTCTTTACATATTTTAGAAAAATAATATATTATTCTATTAGGCTCTTAAGCTTAGCACTTTTTCCTCAATCTCTTTGCCTCCTCCCTTGCCCAACCTAGTGGAGTTCAGTCCCCCATACTCTTTCTTTGTGGTCGGTCTACACGCAGTGATTTTGTTATATTAATAATATGAATATTTACATGTACAAAACAAGCTCCTAGCCTTTAACGTCTAGGCTCCCGACCTAATCAACACATAAGCCTACCAAATTATAAATACTTAGCTCACCAGCCTACAAAACATGTTACATTCATAATTACAACTGGGGATCGGCCTTGGGATATTACACTAACGATCCATGAAAGAGATTCCAAGAAATGGCCAAGTATGGAAAGCGGTCAGTCGAGCTTCAAAATAGGGTGACAAGGGATCCTCAGGAGACGTGAGGGCCCGACGGTCAAATTGTATGTCTCAGAAATTTTGAGTGAAAAATGTGTAACATGGAAGAGGGCATGATGGGGGAGTCCAACGATCAATTTGTATATCACGGAACTTCGGTTGTTTTTTTTAGGTCACGAAACAATGGAAGTGCAATCTAGAGCTCGTCTACCCAAGAACCCGTGATAGAAAAAGTGGCTAAGTATGGAATGGGAAAGCTGTCGGTCTGAGTCGTGATATAAAAGCATGAATGGAAATGTGAACCTGTGAGTCCACCAACCCGCGCACTTAGACATTTTTAGAAAAAACAACTAATTAACCAGAAAGAGAAAGTAGAGGGGAAAAATAAACGGGAATTCAGTTAAGTATAGAAGAGGGAAAAGAAGGGGATAAAAGAGAGTGGGAAAATAGAAAAGGGGAGGGAAATTTTCGGAATCGGGAATTGGTCTCAAATAAGCCCCATTATTTCCAAATCATCATTTTCTAGTCCAAAATTTTATCCGCATATTCGTTTTGTATTGTGTTTGTATCATTAAAAAGGGTTTGAGCAAATGCAAATATAAACTATAGCTTTATTTTTGGCTATAACTGTGTATAGTTAATTTACAGGCACTATATATGTTTGTCTTTTGTATATAACAACGACTTAACATCATTTTGCATTCTTACTGTGATAAGGCCTTAAAAAAACCAGAATAAGTAACATTTTTTTCCAATTCAATTCTCACACAAAAAATTCTCTGATCCCATAATATTCATCTTTGTCAATCCGATATCAGGGAGATCGATTTGGTAGATTGGGCTATTGGTCATTTCAGGCGTTTGGGGTGTTTCAGCTAATGCTTTGACGAAGATTTTTTTTTATTACAACCCGTGGGATTAATTATGTTTTTGATACATTGTTTAATGCCTTGAAATATTATTTTAAGTATTAAACTTCTTGCAGTAGATTATTCATTGAATGGTTTGTTGTTTCCCTCTATTTTTCCCTCTATTATTTCACTTGTCTATCATTACTCTACTATAAGCCAAGGAGAACCCTCATCCATACCATCTTTCCAATTTGACCATGCTTTTGTCTTGGTGAAACAACCCTCTAGCTCACCAACAAATTCAAAAGAATGACCATTCCAAACTTCCGGTGCCCTAGCTCTGCCCTTTAGCACTCAGGTGCAGAATTTAGGAGAAATAGTAACTATGAAGTCAATTAGACATCTCTACAGAATCTTCAATCAAAGAATAGAGAAAGTGATTCATAGTTATACTTTCCAGGATGTGTTTGCATAAGAGAAGCATCAGAAAGATACAGAGAAATCAATGGAGGGTTGTTAAAATAAACTTATTGTACTGTCAACTTGACCGTAAGTATAACAACGATGAACTTGAATTTAAATTTTGTGGTTGATATCATAGCCCCAATTTTTTTTTTTTAAATAAAAAAGGACCTTTCTATTAAAACTTGACTGGAAAAAGGAGATACATGCCAGATGTGGGCCAGGTGTCCTGCCTGTAAAGGAAACCAGGACACCTGGCAATGTCACTGTAACAAGTCACAAAACCATAGTGCCACCCTGCCCGTAGGAAACCAGGGGGCGAAGTTTTAGCCAACAGTAGTCTGCTAATGCAGTGATTAAGACTATGTCTACTAACAGCTAGAGGACTTCTGACCTGAGAAAACATAACAGTGAATTTTGAGAAAAACCTGCGAAGCGGGAGACCTGTTATCCAGAGCTTCCTTCGTCTGCCTGCGCGCTTGGAGCTCGAGTCGGAATGGCGTATGGCTGAGCACATGTAGGACACGTTTGCTTGGGAGAGGCACAGGAGTGGGCTGAGAGCAGCAAATCCAGTCGCTGGTTGGTGCAGACTACGCGGAAGTTTAATTCTTCGACGAGGCTTCGGAGACCGAAGATAAGGGGCTGGTGCTCCAGAGGCAGAGGAGCGTCGACAGGACATTGACTCTCCTCGCGCTGAACCGGCTCAGCCTCCGCTTCCCGTTCCTCCTCGATGATGCAAGGCGCAGGGCCAGGGTCGTTCTCCATCGCTTGTTCAGAAGCGGTGCTGCTTGGCGGTGCAATGCGAAAAACTCGGGCAAGGGGATCCCAATCATCGGGGTAAGTGACCAGTCGCTGGTTCGAGACGTCCAGTGGGAGGTGGGT